>JANTNU010000004.1:20783474-20798067 GCA_024752395.1 Erythroxylum havanense
ATGAACAATAAGCAAAAACCTTTGCAAAACTCATTTTCCATTAATAATCACTTCTCAACATCAAAAGCTTATTTTTCAAACTTTTCAGATCATTCAAATCATTTATAAACAGTTTTCAAAACTTTCACGATTGAAAACCTCAATTTCTCATTCCTTAAAATTTCAAAACTTTTCTTAATTCATAAATAAAACTGAAACATGAATGCATCTCATATAAACAAAATCAAAAACATATAACACATCAGAATAGTTTGGGTCGGTCCAAAATGGAACGTACTACACATTACTGCATAGTAGTCCTGTGTAGCCATGAACAGAACGTACTACACTTTCCCGCATAGCGGTCCAATGTAGCCATGAACTTATGGAAGTCTGAAATCGGAGCTCCAGTGCCACTAGCGGGCAGACGGGAGAAGCCTTTAAAAATGAGACAAGTGCACTTGATTCAAACTTATGGGACATAACCAAACCCACATTACACACAATTCATACTTGAAAAATCGAATTGCCCGAAGGCACATTTCGAAAACTTAATTTTTCATATCATGTCGTACTCGACACATTCAGATTCATAATTTCACATACATTCATATAACAATTCAAATGCAGTCTCAAATCATCAATCAATCGCATAACCATCACATTCATATTCAATTTCTCAATCATGCACAAACAAAGAATACAAAAATCATAGCAATTGCTTAAAATCATAATTTATCACTTCAACCATAAAAAAATGAATTTCAGAACTTTTCTTAGTTTCTCAAATCATTTATAACTTGTAACATTTTTCCAAAGCATTTGGAAACAATAAATTTCAATACTTTCTTTCTAAATTTTTCGATCAATTTCACAAATCATTTAAAAACAATGAATTAAGCCTTTGTAACAATTTTTCAAAATCATTCGGAAGCAATAAATCACTAACTTATAATTATCATATCTCTCAACTCCAATATCTAAAAATTTCATACTTTATATTGTTGGAAAGCTAGAAAGATAAGCTACAAGTTCCAAGAAGACAACTTTGTCTAATTTTGTCTAGATCAATATAGTTTTTTCCTTGAATTCAAAACACAAATTTTACCCCTACGAAAGACTTAAAAATGCAATGTACCACTTAGAAGGTTATGAGCAAAAAAGAATCATATTTCATTATTGAATCCAAATAGAGTTTTTACAGGCTTCACTTACATATCATCATACATATCACTAACTTAAAAAAAAATACATAAGGATGCTCAATGTTTGATATGCCTATAAAGCTATCCAAAAAGGTTACTAACTTAGTACAAAAGATCTCTAGACATCTTGGAGTTTCTGATGCCTTGCAAGGTTCAACACTTGACTTATTCTGCACCTAAGGAGTGAAAAATATGGGTTGAGCTATAGAGCTCAGTGGCTAATATATTTATAGCCATCAGTAATTAATCACAAATTCAAGCATATGTATATATATATACCTATCAATATACATCTATATCACATGTTTTTATCTAGAAATTTAATCATCACAATTCAAGCTCATAAACTTATAGTTTAAAAATTATCATCACATAGAAGATATCGAATATCCACTCAATCATACACAATACTCAGTCATTCATCACGTTCAACAAATCAAATGCTATGCACAAACAATAGCTCGAGGGTTCCGTGGAACGAAATGAAGAAACTGAAGTTTACACCATGAACAAAATGAATCCATTTTTCGAAGTTCATATACCACAAGTGGCTAGCTGGGAGAAGGCTCTTGTCAATGTGCACGTGGCAAATGAAATGGTCCCCTCTTACTGAAACAAAATCACATGTTCATGCTCAATTCATTTTATCATATGCTTATACTTTCATGTTTTTTCTTTTTTTTATTTATACAAAATGTTATAACCTCTTTCAAGGTATAACATAATCACAAATCATCATGCATTATCAAATCTTCATAATAATTAAAAAAATCAAGAAATTTGCACTCATACACACATAGACAACAATTTGCCCAGCCACACGTAACTATAAATACATTACCCAATTATTTGCTTGAAGTTTCTCGAGTTCAAATTTGCCTTTTCCCTTAATCGTGGGTTTTCTTGATTCCCTTCAAATAAACCACTTTCTATTCAAACAATATTCCAGTGTAAATTCATAAACTTCAATAATCACAAAAAAACCTGAAAATTAGAGCTTAGATTTATCCTACCCATAGTTTCTCATATTATTTCCAACACAAAACCCTATTCTCCCTCCCTCTAATCCCTTTCTCATCAAAATAAGAAGAGAGATGAAGTTTACCCTAAACAACAATCTTCTTCTCTTCTTTTCATCTTCTTCCTAGTTTCCCATGATTTCTTCCTTTCTTTCTTTCTTTTCTACGTTTTCTCTTCTCTCTTTCTCTCTTCCATGATTCTTTCTTCTTTCTCACTTATTTAAGACTAAAATTTGATCTTATCTTCCAAACTTACCCCTCACTTGTTTAGTTCTCTCAATTCTGCCCTTACGTCCTTTAGCTCTTTAAGTCCATTTAAATCTAATACCTTAACTATACACTAATTTCATTCTAACTCTCTATTCCAAATTCTAATTTCTACTTAGGCTCCCTAAAATAGTGGGTTCAATTCTAAAAATAATGAATCAAATAAATCAATAATAATTAAAAAATTCGGGGTCTAACAAAAAGATACATACATCATACTCTTATCTGAATTGATTTTAAGACTAGAGAGCTTGCAAAACTCCTTAGTGGAGTTGAAAAGGGTTGAAACAGATACATTGTCAAATCTAAAGAGTAAAATCAACTCATTTGCATAGCTAAGATGGTTAATCTTAAGATCTTTGCACTTATAATAAAATTTGAAGTTTATACAATCCTGGATGTACTTAATTATCATCCATGTAAGAATTTTTATGGAAGCAACAAAAAGAATAAGGGGAAATGGGGCCTTATCTAATCCCATTTGTTCCCTTAAAAAGAGGCTTAGATTGCCATTCACTAGAATGATCAAAGAGGTGGATGAAATACAAGTTCCATTTGAAGAAATAAATCTAACAGGGAATCCCAACCACTTCAAACATCCCAAAATAAAACCCAATCTAATCGAATCAAATGTTTTAGAGAAATCTACTTCGATGGTGCAACTCTGGATGGATTTATTAGTGTCATAATCCCTCAAAAGTTGCTGCATGAGTAACATTATATTTGAAATAGATATGCTAAGAATAAAAGCATTCTAAGAGGAATTAAAGATTTTCACTTGGAAATAACCTTATATATGGTATTACAACATAAAATAAAACAAAAGTCCTTGAGACTAGTTACAATTAGAATCTTAGGTATAAGACAAATAAATGAAGATTTTAACTATTTGGGCATTTTGCTTTACGAGAGGAACTCTTGTACAACCTGCACCGTTAGACCACCTATAATGTCCTAAGTAAATTGAAAAAATAAAACATTGAAGCCATCAGGCCTTAGAGCCTTCCTTGGACTCAATATGAATAGGCATTTTATTAGAGTTCCTTCTAGCTAAGATTGAGTTGTGAAAGAACATGGAATTGACATCCCCATTATTTAACTAATTAAGCCTAATCTTTTGGAACATTAAAGAGTTATGTTCTTGTAAAGCCTTAGTGTAACCCTTTAGCGCTTTGGTTTCCCTGAGTTTCAAATCTATGTTGTAAGGATCAAGGTAAGAAAGTTTCTTTAGTTCTTTCAACTTCAATTTGGCATTGTGAAGAGCTTGATCAAAAGGGGACTTGTGTTTGAGAAAAGACTTTCATATGCTTTTTAGTATTTTCAATTTACTCATCGACTGATAAAAATTACAACCCTGAATCCTTGTCTCTCGTACATCTTTAACATCATCTAAAAACCCATCCTTGAGTGCTAAGAAGTTAAAAAACCTTAATAAAGCAATGTGGAAATCTTTTCTATAAGGAATAATAACTTCCATAAAAAAGTGATTAGAACACATAAAGAGGAACAAATTAAGTAAGAGAACTAAGGTACCGATTAGTCCAAAGGTGGTTAATCAAAACCATATCGACCTTCCTCCAAATGAGATGCCTCCCTTGACGTTTATTAGATCATGTGTAGTAGAATCCTACATATCTCAAATCAAAAGCTTTAACATTCCCAAAGAAGATTCCAATTCCTTACCAATAGCATTATGAACAACATCCCTTTGTACTTCTCATGAGCTTAAGCCACAACTAAAATTTACCTATAATAATCCACGAATTCATAAAGTAGATTTAATAAATGCCAATTCCTCCCATAATTTTGCCTTTGGAATGTTAGAAGAATATAGTGTTGGCCCCAAAAAAATTTTCTTGATGAATAAGCATGATTTAAATAATTTTGAGATTTTGATAGATTAATCATTTTGTAATTATTTAATTATGTCAAAGTTAGTAGGATTTATTGATGAGTAAGTGGAATTAAAGTGTTAAGGTTATAAGAATGTTCAAGGGTATTTTTGTCAAGACACTTAAGGTTAAAAGAACATAAGCCTATAAGGAAGGATAAAATGGACTTTTTGGACTCATTAAGGGTAGAATTGGAAGAAGAAATTGTGTTCTTGCATTTTAAGAAGAGAGAAGAACAAAAATTGAAGAGAAAAAGAGAGAGTGTCATGAAGAAGAGAGATAACGAAGAAAAGGAGAGAAAAAAGAGAAAACAAGCTAGAGTTTCAATTTTCTTAGCCTTCAAGAGAGATTTTGAGGTTATTGAAGAAGGGAAAAAGGTAAAGGAAGAGAGCCAAAAATCTCTTCATTTGGTGAAGAATCAAGGTTAGATCATTTTAAATCTTTTCAATTTTCGAAAGAATTTTAGTTTATGGAGTTTAGAAAATGCATAGGTTTAAGTATTCTAGAACTAATTTTAGTGATTGTGCTTTGTGGGATTTTCAATTGAAAACGTTATTGAGTGAGATCTTTGTTATTGTATAATGGGATCAAAAGACGAAAGAGGAACAAGAGAAGAAGCATTTTAAGCAAGGAAATCAAGTGGGTACATGTTTATAATAGAGTAAGTAAGTCACTAATGTTTTCTTTGAATTAAAGAAGTTTAATGATTTCAATTGCATCATAAATGTGCATTTTTTGCCCTTTTAAATGTTTTGAGAAAGTATTATATGAATTGTGTGATTATTTATGAAATGAAAAATGGAATATTTTTGAAAGGATATCAAGTTTATGAAACCAAGTTTTGAAAATGTGCCATTTTGGGCAACAAATTTACACGTCATGAATTACAGGTTTGTGGTGGTCTCCTAAGTTAAATCAAGTGCACTTTGATAAAAGGCTTCTCCCGCCTGCCCGCTAGTGACATGAAGCTTCTTCTTGGATTCCCATAAGTTCACGGTTACATAAAACCATTATGTGGGATTGGGTTAGTATGTTTTGTTCACAACTACACAGGACCTTTATGGGAAATGTGTAGTATGTTTTGTTTTGGATCTACCCAAACCATTCTGATGTGCTTATGTGCTTATCATATGTGAACAAGTTTGATGCGTTAAGGTTTTGTAGTTTGAGAAATTGACTACATAATGGGAATTTGAGAAAAATGTGTTTTTATGAACTCGATGAGAATTGTCCATGACAAGTGAAATGTTTTCAAAGGTTTTGCTTAATTTGTATTTTGAGTTAGTTTTTGGAAAGCACAATGTTTTAGTCACATTTCAAGTTTATTAATTCAAGAATCTTTTGTAATTTGAGATTTTGAGACGATGATATATTGTGGCTTAAAATGCTATTAAAGATTTGTAAAACTTTATTCTTTTGAGGTTGATGAAATATGAATTGTGTATGGATGATATTGAGTTGGAATCAGATATACTTGAAGAAGTTTTCGACTTGAGAAGATTATCAACTTGAAAAGATGGTTTTTGAACATGAATGGTTGATATAAATAAGTGAGATGTTATGGAAAAAAGAAAGATAGAAATTATGACTGATTATATGTAGTTGAATGTGACCAGTCAAATGAGTTAAGATTTGAGAGTTTAAAGAAGTCAATTTGGTGGTTGAATGGTTAGTCCCAGTAAATTCCAAGTTTGCACAGTGCAAATTTCAATTCTTCCATATAGGTAAATTTCGTGTTCTAAATTCAAGAGAACAATGTATTGATATAAGTTAAATTAGACAAAGTTGTTTTCTAGAAAGTTGTAGCTTATCTTTCTAGCTTTCCAAAGGTATATAGTATGAAATTTTTGGATATCAGTCGAAATTTATGATCTTTATAAATGGAGATACTCTAGAGAGTGTAATTAGTGATTCAGAACTTTTGGTGATATAAGGAAGACCTTGTAGAAACCTTCCTTCTTATGCATTATAGACTGAAACATCTTCTGTAGACTGAAACAACTTCTATAGACTGAAACATCTTCTGTAGATTGAAACATGTTCTGTAGACTGAAACATCTTCTATACACTGTAGACTACAACATCTTCTGGTGCTCATCTTCTAGTGCCCATCTTCTGGTGTGCATTGTAGACTAAAACATCTTTTGATGCTCATCTTCTGGTGCCTATCTTTTGGTGCCCATCTTCTGGTGCCTTTCGTCTAGTTTCGTTTGACCCTATTGTATGATCCAATTTTGATCCTCTAGATGATAGAATCTATCTTCAAGGTCTTCATGAAAGTTGGAGATGTATAAGTCCTCTTTCAAAGAACCTAAGAATTACCTTAATTCAACATCTATAGAAAAAGTTACGAGAATTGTCCCGAAACAGGTTCAGTATAATTAAGGACAAAACCTTGCTTGATTCTTTCAACCATAACCTTATTATCTGACCTCCAAATGAAGTGATTCTTAGACCAATAGATTTCTAACACATTTATTTCTACCTCTCCATGAAATTTTATAGCTTTTAATGTTTATTTGAAAATGATTGAATGAATCAAAGTAAGGATATGGGTTGGAAGAGTAGGAATCGGATATTTCACTAAACATATGTCGGTATTTTGATGGAATTGATCTAGGCTCCGAATGAGATGATTCTTATTTATAAATAAACTAGAGACATAGAAATACAAATTATCTGAAGGAATAGAATTTTAATTCAGTTTCGAAGACTTTCAATTTCTGGAGGGAAGTTGAGTGCAAAATATTTGCTTCGGTATAAGAATAATTCAAAAATGGGGCTCGACACTTATAGTATCAGAGAATAAAGGTGAATCGAGGATGACTAATGAGGGTTAATTGGAATAACCATGCATGGTAATAAGCACAAGCACATGTTTTTATGACATCAGAGTTGGGCTCTGGAAACGGAGTCCAACATATATAATTGTCAATTTGGAATTAAGCTAAGAAATCATATTATAACATATTAAATGTGCAAACTAATTAAACATACTTTGAATAATAACTTAAAACTTTTCTCTGTCAAAAGTAAACACAATTTTACCATTGCAGTGGAATTGATGATTAGATCCTATTTCCCAGTTAGCTTTTAAAATTTTCAAAGAATCAAGTAATTTATGAGCTTTTATATGAGTCTCTGGTAATCCTAAAAAACCGCACTTCTTCTTTATTAGCATATCTTTTATTGCTAATTTTTTTAAGGATCATTCATACCTTTAATGTTCCAAAATAAAATAGAAAAATGAAGACAGATCTTACTAACGTCCCTTAGCCTAATTTTTCTTCCTACCTACTTTTTTATTTGAAGTGGAAGGGCACTTTTCAGAAGGAGTTTCCTAAAATGATCCTTTTTAAACATGGAATCCCCTCCTAAGTTCTAATTATCCAGTTCCCTTTCTGAATCAGATCTAGTTAAGGCACTTGGTCCTACATTAGGTTCAGAAATTATTTCAACAATGTCTTCCTCTTTAGAGTTCCCTAGAGATTCACTAGCAAATTTTAAATGGACTTAGTTGCTAGTTTGAAAATCCACCACCTTAAATACCTTAGAATCTCCTAAACCCATCTACTCTGAGCACTCACCTGTTTTAATCACTTCACTAGTTTCTTTCCATACCCTTTTGCCTAATTGAGGCTTCCAGGTGTATGAAAGTCTAACTTCTACTTTAACCATCTCCCCCAACTCATTGAATTTCATGACAGACAGCATCTTGGGAAGCTCATCTTTCATTCTGACCTCAATGAAAAATTGAGCTTAATAAATTCTTTCAATCTTAGTAATAGAAGAGTAAAGAACAAGAGCCTTACCAACTGAGCGTGCATGGAAGGTCAAATAATCCAATTCCAATATTCCAGAGGGATATTATGAAAGTTGATCCAAATAAGGAAAAATTCAATGCCACTCCTATCCAATTCCAATCTAGGTAACAATTTTTGCATAAGTAAAAGTTGACCACCTATATGCCAAAGACTCGACTCCATTACTGAGTTCATAATATCTTCATCTCTGAACTTGAATAAGAAAGAGTATTCTTTAGTAAGGAGCACTTTCTCTAATCCTTTATTTCCCCATTTGTTAAATGCTTAAGCATGCTCCTGGGGAAAGAAGGCCTTTTACTAAGAAAAAACCCTACTAGGTTACAACACCAAGCTTTTATCCCCAAATGTAAAAGCTTTTCAAGGGGAGAGACCACACCATTAATCAAAATGGATTGAAACAACTTTGCTTTTAATAGGAGAGTATCAGATACAACATTTCTCTAGGATTTTGGAGCTTCCTTATTAGGGGTTGGCAACCTCTCCTTACTTTTATTCATAGTCATAGATACATGAATGGAGGGAAACTCCTTGTTGAAGTTGTTGCCTACCTTATGGACCTTAGGAAGAATCAAGCTATCTTTAGTGATAGACGTCATAGAACCCGCCTGAATAGGAAAGTTACTGGTGGAAGGGTCGGTAACTTTCTTAACTGCAAAACCTTTAAGCCTTTGCCTTCAATCACCCACAGCCCTTCAAACATAGGTAACTAGCTGAAAATTATTGGTTATGGCAATATAGATTATAATTAATCCATAGTGTAACAACTCCTCAGCAAGTCCTCGCACACCTCTTGTCTATCGCCAATCGCTTCCTTGTTAGATGCAGGCTAATTGACCTTGAAGCGTGTTAGTCAATATTTAATATCGCAAGTGCACGATGTAGCTATTACTAGTACCAACAAATACAAGTTAATCCCACGAAGACGGTAAGTACTAGTAATTACTGTTGTTCTATTATCTAGTCTATGGATTGATTATGATTTTCAGCTTAAGAAACTAAAATTAAGCAAATAAAGTAAACAAACTGAATAAATTAAAGCAAAGGATTGGTGACATTAAATTAATTACCAATATCAGCATATTAGTACCTAGGCTCAAAATCCCCTTAAACCCTTAACCGATTGATTATTTGTCATGCAATTATGTTGTTGATTTATTAGACTGTGGAGATTCTTAAGATATGCTGGTAGCTAACCTTGAATCTACTAACAACTAATCATAAGGTCACTAATTGAATTACTAAGGTTAAAACTTATAGGATTGCATTACTGTATTTTGAATCCCTCTATTAGGTTTGACCCTAATTTAGAAGATTTATGTTGTCCTATCTCTAAGATTGCAATCAACTTTTTTCAATTATCATAGATCTATTCAACCTAGGATTTCTCAATTGCTAAGTACGAAATTAGATTACAGTCTAAAAATCATATTAATAGACAATAAATAAAATAGATAATTGGATCTCAATAATCAACAAAAACAATTGTATTCAAAAAAAATCAAAACATGTCAAAGTATTCAACTAAGGTTCATCTGACCTAGAGACTAATAGAAAATTAGTTACACTTTGGCTAACACGAAATCATATTCATATATACAAAAATCATGATAAAAAATATCGAAATCATATTTTTAAAAATCCCTGATTGTTCTTTATTGCTTATTCTGGCAATGTAGATGTTCGATCTTATGTTTTGATGGATTTGTCAATAAAATCTAGTGTCTTCTACTCCTTAAGCTCCAAATCACCTATGAAGTTGTCTCTAAACTCCTCAAAGCAATGCCAGATGCTTCCTCTCCCTATTGCCTCTAAAACATCGAATTTATATGAAAACCTAAAATTTTGGGTTATACACGATCATATGCATAGCCATGCACAGGAACGTGCATAATTAAAAATCATTGGATATCACAAAAGTGCAGGAAGGGCACAATCGTGCGCTCCTTCCCGATTGTTGCTTTTCTATTTTACATTGTGTTTTCATCCAAATTCCTCTTCTTTAAGTCTGTGAAGACAATGATCACATGTAAACACACATGAACCATATTAAGCACCAAGTATACAATAAAGGTATAAAATATCAAACAAAATGCATCAAATATGGGTGGTAAAATATTGTTAAATATCCATCTATCATAGGCTCGAGAACGTTAGATGCTTTCTCTTGTGTTTTACTTGCCCTCATCGAATGCTTGACCTCACCATACATTTGCTCTCACTCACCCTCACCAAATGCTCGCACTTGTGTTTTGCTCGCCCTCAAGCGCTTTGATACTCAATTTGTTAGTCTTTCATGTTCAATTGATTCAAATTGTTCCTTATCACAATATTTTTCATTTATATTTTGGTGGATCATTGATATGTTCTTTGACAAATTTGAGTTACAAGTATCATAAAAAAAATTGAAATTGCTAGTAGCAAAATATTTTATTATTGCCAAAATTATTAATGGAGACCTCTCTTTATTGAACAAATACTTTTGTCACTATTTATTGGTCATTTATATTAAAATAGTAGATCCGCTCATATCTTCATGACATCAAGGTAAGATTTTCCATGAAGCTCACGAGAAAACAAGCCTCTGAAGTATTCTTCAACGTCCATGGTTCTATACAGAGCTGGTGCTTCTTTGGCTATCAGGCTAGATGCTGGCCCAACTTTTCCTCCATATCTTGGAGCGTAAAAGGTTGCAATTGAAAGTCTTTCCTTGCTAGAATTCACGGTTGCACGATGTTCAATGCTTCTGTATGTCCCGTTGGTTATCATCTGTAGGTAAACAGAAGCCAAATAAAGTAACAATCAATCTCTCGACTAATTTGCCTCCTATATTATGACATGTAGATGCAAAGTTGGTTTTATCTGTAGATGTTACCTCTAACATGTCCCCTACGTTAACCACGAACGCATTTTGTAGGGGCTTAACAGAGACCCATTTGCCATCTTTGTTGATTTGCAGACCTTCGACATCATTGAGTTGCAGCAGGATCGTAAGACCTGTGGCATCTGAATGTGGAGTAAGGCCAATGACTTGTTCTGGTTGTGGGCAAGGAGGGTAGTAATTCATTCTCATCGACTGATGCCCGTCTTCGAAGAGTTCCTTCATCTCCTTTGCTTCCATTTTCAGGGCTTTGGCCATTTGTGCTAGGATTTTTGTGGCTAGACCTTTCAGCTCCAGTGAATAACTATTCAGGGTGTCTCTATAGAAAAGAAATTTTTTAGGGAAAAAAAAAAACAACAGATTTCGGTAAGACTATATAAAACTGATATATTTGAAAGACGGAGAGAAGGAGATTGACCTAAGAGGCAAAGGGAGATTGGGAAACAAGTGGGGTTTTCTTGCATGAACTGGTTGCGTTGTCATGAAAAATAGGTCACCCCAGTCAAGTTTTTGTTCCTCGGACACTACAAATGCTTGTCCAAAGCCCTCCACCTCTCCTGGATACTGCCAAAGGCTCTTCTTCTCTTCCAATGGGAGATTGAAGAAGTGCTGGACCTCCGTCTTTACTTTTTCCAGCAATGAATTGCTTACTTGATGGTTTATTAACTGCAAGATTGCCGGAATCCAACAAGATCATCTCGACATGTAGTTCGTCTATAGTTATGCTTTATTGACCATCATTGAATTTTAAAACGAAAATTCATATCATCTCATCTATTTATACATCTGAGCCGTGCATTTAACCGGACACTACTTAATACTTTATATTTGGAAATTCAATGCGATGTGTAAAAATATCAACTATAATGAAATGATATAGTAACTTTAGTTTAAAGTGAATATGAAAATTAACTATATATTTATGAAGAAACAAATTAAGATTATAAAATTATTTTGGTTGCACCTTATTCAATTTTATATATTTCTTTCTTTTTAACATATATGCAACCACATAAATACATTTTGGACGGCAAATTTAAACCAATTTCCAGCATATCACTTTCTCGTTTCAAACTTTTCTACTGGGCATGACTCATTTCCCATATTATATTTAAACTTACATGTCTGGACAAAACAATGCTAGGACACATGGCTCATTTCCCACATTATATTTTGGACAAAACAACGTTAGTCAACCCATAGCACTCAATAGTTGACTCCTCGTGCAATTTGTAATATGAGATTCACGTTTTTTAAAAATATATATATAATGCTTTTGAATTTCAATATATTAAACAAATAATAGTGAATACAACATAAAATATATATGAATCTATTTAATTATATTACGTCTATTTCATTTTTTGTTTGGAATATTGAAATTTTACTTAATTTGTTGGGACTTTTCATACTAGATTTGAAATTCTTCAATTTAAAAAATTTGATAAAAATTTCTATTGTTATCCACATACTAAAAATAATTTAGTATATTATGAATACAGAGTTTAAATTCATAATCACTGTAAATTTTAAAGAAAATAATTATTTAAAATATTATAAAATAAAGATTTGCAGTGACGTATTAAGTGTTTATCATATGTAATTGAATATAATATGCTATTATGGGTGAAAATCATCTCTTTAAAGCTTGTGTCCTGAACTCTTCACGGCCTGGAACATTTAAGGTGTGCCATATTAACGAGTCACACTATAATTGAGCAAGGAAAGTTGAAATATATACCTCCTCAGATGAAAATTTATGGTTTCTTTCTAGTTTTTTCCTCAACTTAACTTAACGAACGAAAACCTAATAAATACTCTACCATAACCATTGCGACTAACGATGGATATATCAAGACTGTTAATAGTTCCTTTATCTAATTTTATAATATCTTATTTTATTTCATAAATTTTATTCATTTATTCGTGTAAGTCTTGTATGGCTAAAATTTATAGAATAAAATAAGACAACATAAAATTGCGCAGAAGATCTTACCTCCATGCGACGAACCAAAGAAGAATAACTAGTGCAACAACAAACAGGAATACTACTTTAATGGGGTTTGGGTGTAACATAGGATACCTGAAAGAAATAGGATACCTGAAAGAAACCCCAGTGCTTGGAAGCAACGTGGAGTTTTGCCAATTCAGAATCAGCGGAGTCTTGAGAAAGCAATAGCTGCATATCGATCACTGGCACTTCTTGTGGTGAAGTGATATGAATAGGAGCTATATCGGGTTGGTGTTGGTCAGGACGTAAGTATCTGGGAGGAATCATTTTATCATGCTCTTTGGCTAGTTCTTGAACGCAAGGCACGAGAAGAGAGTTTCCAAAATTAATTGGTTTCCGCTCCATGTGTATTGCAAGAAAGGGTTTCTTCTGGGTTCTCCAGAGTCTCTCTTTCCACTTAAGCTTATAATACTCTGCAGCTCTGGATGGTACGCGCCGCAGCGCTGAGTTATAAAATATGGGTATACCTAACCTTTTGACATCTGAAACCCATTCTAGAAACAAATAATTGAAAACGAAATCGTCAAATGCTGTCATGTTTTGTACAATTTGGTGAGTTATGCTCTGTTTCACACAACTCCACTTGATTCAGGATAAGGTTTTTTTTTTTCTCATTAATTTGGAACATCATGAACCGAACCTGGCCTGGATTTTTAATATAAGTAAAGTGTAGAGCTTATTAATAAGAATTAAGTTTAGATTAATTATTACTAAAATTATTAAAACTAGTCATTTGAATAATTGACCCTTAGTAATTATAAATTCTTTAACATTTTCATGTTTAGTTAATATAAAATACTCTAACAAATCTTTAATATCTATTTTCGTGAGACACCAAAAAAGTACTTTCAATCAAAGGAAATGATTCTATGAGAACATTCTAACTGATAATTATGGTGAGATATCATATGACAGTTTCAGTGCCCATATCACATTATCATAGCAAGTTCACATGTGCATAACATGTACTGAAACTTCTCTTGTTCATGAACAATTATTTATGGTTATTTAATTAAATTACTAATTGATATTTGACTTCTCGGCAGCCCATGGGAAAGAATACTTCCAACCATGCTTTTTCTGCATCAGACCCTTCTGCTATTCCCAATCCTCTTTCACCTTTTTTTTGAGCTCTGACTTGAATTAACTTCCTCCTTCCTTTGTAGCCCTTAGAATAGGCTCTAAACCTCGTCTCTTGCTCTGGCAACGGTGAGTGAGGACAAGGTGGAGAAGCCTAGAAAACAATATGGTGTAAGATGGTGTTAGATATGGGTCCCTCTAATATGGAGAGACACCATATTTGAATAAATATGGTAGGTGTAAGTGTAAGTCGTGTACAAGTCGACTTGTACAATGAATAAGTCGACTTACACGCATCCAGTACCGATAAGTCGACTTGTACAAGGGATAAGTCGACTTATGTATGGAAGGTACTGTTTATTTTGTGCCCTAAAGACAATCCCCTTTAGCGCGTTTTATTCAAAGTCGTGTGCAGACTTTATGAATAAATAAAGAAAA
>JANTNU010000004.1:20836570-20856794 GCA_024752395.1 Erythroxylum havanense
TTTTAAGTTTTATTTAATTTAAAATTATTATTAGTAATAAAATATTTATTATTATTTTAAAAACTTTGAAAAAAATGAGGGGAATGATAGGTAAGAGGGAGGGAGAGAAATTTTGAAATTTTTTAAAAAATTTACAAAAACGTCCCTTAATTTTTAAAATTTTCGGTATCGACCGCTATTTTGAATACCAGCCAGTACAGACGAAATTGGCCTGTATCGATCGGTATTTTTAGCCGATACCGAAGATAAGATCTAGGTACCGTTTTTCAACCGATACTAACCAGTACAGAACGAATCTCAACACATTGCCTGCAAATGAGGCCCTAGCGCCCTCAATCAAACTTTAGATAATGGGTTTTTATGAAGCGGATCACAGTAAAGAAGCCTAAGGCCTCAAGACCATCGCAGATAAAGCATCAGAATAGGCATCTCTTACGGATGAAGAGCCTAATTTTGCTAAATAATCAACATATTGGTTGGATTATTTCATAGTATGTTTAATAGAAAAGTCCCGGTCCTTCCTTCAAGTAAGGATAGGATTGATGGCATTCTTGGATATACGTTGAAAGCTGTCACTGTTGGGTTGACCTCTTATTATGGACTCCATTTCAATCATTTACCAAACTTTGTTCATTGTTATTAGGTGCCTCCAATCATTTTACCAAATTCTTACGCTAAATTTGATATAAAATAAAATATTTTAAAAATCTTTTTACACTAAATTTTATACAAAATTTTTTTAAAAATATATGCTACAATAATTTAGTTATTAACTAAATTAATTTATATTTATACAATAACTTTTGTTTATTTATTTATTAAAAGTTAAAATAAAATCATTATTCTTAATTATTTAATATATATTTTATATTAAATTAATATTATTTAATAAATATATTTAATATTATTCTTAACATATTTTATTAATAAATTTATAACATTTATAAATAAAAATTAAAAATAAATTTAATATTACATTCAATATTAATCTTGTTTTAAATGTTTTAATCAGATCTTTGTAATGATATATTTTGTGTAAAGTAATATATATTTTAAATTTAATTACTTAATAAATTATGTAAATAAATCAATTTATGAAAAGAATATAAAAAAATATGTTAAAAGAGAAATGAAGAAAGTTATTTTTTATAACTTTTGATGCATAAAATTTAATATTTTGGTGCAATAAACCAACTTCAAGGAAGACACCAACTCCCCAAAATCAACTACTCTGGCTTTCTCATCTCTCTAAGTTGCTGTGGAAGAGAGGCTACAACCATGGCTTCTCGGAACCAAAACAGACCACCACCAAGTCCTTTTGCCGTAAGAATCACCAGCCTCCCCTCTTGTGTCTTGATTGAACTCACCAGAAAAAAATAATAGCAACAAATGGAAAAAAATAAAATAAAATAAAAACAAGCATGTGAGTTATGTCCAGAAAATAGATTTGATAAAATAATGATCGTAGAAAGAAAGCGTTTTGACTTTTGTGTAATGGGCAAGAGAGGAAGGGAAATGAAAAAAAGTTCACGTGGGTTTTAAGGAAATAATTAAGATAAAATTCATGAATCTACAGTGAAGACTTAAATCTCTTTTTGCATTTATTTAAATATAACCAGATAAATAAGAACAAACATGATATTTTTGTTCACAAATATTTGTTAAGTGATTTATCATTATCATTATCCAGTTTGAAATCTCACAATGAAGTAAGATCTAGAAGGTCCGATAATACGCAGCTTTACTCCTACATAATAGAGAACTCAAGAAAGGTTGTTACTACCAAAAAATAAGGATACCCAGACTCATAAGGCTATAGCACTCAATCTCGACTCAAGAAAACTACGCGAAACAACCCACACAAAAGATTTGAAAAAAAATTTATAAAAGTTAAAAATTCTTTGATACTAAAATATTGCACTTTCTTAATATTTGAGAGCCAAAATAAATAAATTATAGCTATAAATACTTTCACATTGATATAATTTAACTTTATTTAATAAGACGACAAAATTTTAAAAAGATCTTTTTTTATATTAAGTATGATTATTATTTATATGAAATATTTGACAATTAATATTAATAAAAATAAATAAATTATTGTTATTGTCATTTTTTATTATGATTTTTGGAGATATAATTTATGAAAAATTATAAAATATACTGATTGAATATTTTGCAAATTTTAAAAAATTCAGAGGTTATTTTATAAATTTAAAAAATTATCCAAAACGATACTCAACCGATATAGTACCGTATCAAAACCCAATCTGGTACCATGGCCCATACAATATTCATAACATTGATTCAAATCTTCCCAATTCTCAATCATAAGATGTTTAAATAAAATTAAAACTTAGTTGGAGGATTAACTGATTTAATTGAAAATCCATTTTTTCTTGAATCAGAAGAGATTAGAACTAACCTTCACTACTCAAAACTGTAAAGAGGATTTAACTGCTTTAACAACAACGTTTACAATTGAGTGACTTAACCAATTAATTGAATGTTTGGATAAACTCAACCAATTGGTCTTAGCAATTTCCACAACTCTTGCAAAAGTATTTATCCAGAATGCTTGATTGAGCTCTTGCCAATGCCTCAAAATAACTGAAAAGTGAACCTCGTTAAAAGCTACTGTACTCACTGCAAGAAAGAGACATTGACATGGTGATAGGTGACCATGGTGTTTCAAAATATCAGAATGGTTTTGATACTAACTAACCTTGATTCATTGCATGCACACTAAATAATTTTTAGTTGCGTACACATGGAAATCGAGAACTAAGGCCTAACTAGAAAGAATTCTGTCAATATGTTCCAGATCCAAATTAATAGCAACTACAAAGGCTATAATTTACATTAATCTTGCTGACAGGAGATGTACATTAGTCTTGCTAAATAATAAGGCCGAGTTGAATGGGTTAATTAAAGGGCAAACATCAATTGCAAAATTTAACATGATCAGCAGCTGTTGGAAATAAAATAAGGAAGAGTAGGCTGTGATGTATTGGCCATTGCCAATTCAATGCATCTATGAATGCACTCGTAAAAAAGAAAATTGGTCAACAAGTTAAGATGGGCATAATCAAACAACGCCGTCCTAATAAAAATCCGGCTTAAATGCGAGGTGAAAAAATTCAGAAATATGTAATTTTATTCCTAATTAGTAGAAAAGCATGGAGCACAATAGACATACGGTAAAAACAATTTAGCCTCAATAAATCAACAAATAGGTTCAACCGGTGGTGCAAAATGGATAAAAGAGTATCCATGAACCTGACTTGGACATTCCTTAAAAGGTTTATCAACTTTTTAGTGTGTCATAAAAGGACTACTGCCAGACAGGTACAAGAAACCTTCCCAAATTTAATTTAAATCAATTATGCATCATCAGTTACTTTTCTACATCTTAGTTGGGAAATTCTCTTTACAGGGGATGTGTGATATAATGCTCTCAGAATGCCACTTATCCAAGACATTACAAGAATTACTCAACATGTTTTTTAGACAAACTCCAAAGTGAAAAAGGCAGGCAAATTTTCCAGCAATATCTTAGTAATCAACATTTTGCAATCAAAAAGACCAACTTCCGGTAACTTTTAACATTTTCCGAGGTCCCAATAGGTTCAAGTCATATGCCTTTTACAGAAAATCATCAAATTTAATAGACCCATAAGGATTAAAGGGTAATGAAAGAGGAAATATATTGAGGTTTTATCATAGAGGAATTATATATCTGGCATCGGTTTAACTTGAACTTTCAACTAGAAGGTGTGATACTTTCTTCTAAGAGTAATTCTGACTCTAGGAGTGATTCCTAATTTCTTACATTCCATTCTCTGTGTTCACCACAAAAGTCCAGCAACCAAAATCTTAACTTCCATCATATTAAACCCTGAAATCTTAAGCCTAAATTTTCAACAATCAAATCGTAAAATTTCAGCTATATCACATCTAAAATTTCAACATGTTTAGTCAAAATCTAACCATGAAACTTGATATTCTAGCAGCATGATATCAGTCGTATTTTTTAATTTTGTGATTTTTAGCTACTAGTTAATAATTCTTCTATCTATCCTACATAAATTTGGTATCAGAGCTTTGGTTCACAATGGTGACAAGTAGCAGAAGGGCACATAGATGAATACTCAACGACCAAGAGTGAGATGAGATACTTCTAAGAGTTATAAAAAAATTGGACCTTACTGACCAATCTATACTTGATGACGAGGGTGGAAAAAGTGAAATCCATGACGAAGAGGCTGACACTAATCAACAATTCAACAACAAATGAGTTTAGCAAATCAACGCCTACGAGAGACCTAAACAAATGAAATCAACCAGCAGCACATGGAGAGCGCATGCGAGCCTTTAGAGGCAATGATTAGGGGTGAGCATTATTCGGATCGACCCGATTACCCAGCCCGGTCGAATTAATTCGGGTAAGCAAATGCTAAATTTCGGGTAATTCGGGCCGGCCCGGGTATTACCCGAATTATTTTCGGGCCGGGACGGGTAACTCCGATAAAATCCGGGCCGGCCCGATTACCCTAATTAGGTTTAAAAGAATTATGAAATAGGGTAATTAGGATAATTCGGGTAAATCGGGCTGGGATAATTCAGGTAAATAGGTAATTCAGGTAAATCGGGCCGGATAAGTTCGAGTAATTGAAAGTTCGAGTTCGGGCCGGATAAGGGAAAAAAAATTCGGATAATTCGGGCTGGGCCCGAACAGTAAAAATTGGGCCCGAATTAGCCGAATGCTCACCCCTAGCAATGATAGAGTTGAAACACACAACAAACTTGATGAATTTACTAAGAAAATTTTTGTTGAAGCCCCTGATATCGAGAAGTTTGATTCGTAAAGATGAAGCGAGTTAGACACACTAAAATCTAGTGGAGATCGGATTTGGGCAAACTTCAAAAAAAGGCCAAACATCAATTGCTGATTGGGAAGATATGAAACTAAAATTATTAGAAAAATACTTACCATTTCATTACCAAGAAGATCTCCAAGATCAACTCACAACCCTTAGACAAGAGATTATGCTCGTAACTAAGTACATGGAAATATTTGATGAACTTTTTATTCAATGTGAAGGGATGGAGTCAGAACGACAACTTATATCCCACTACAAAAATAGCTTAAGGGCAGAAGTTTAGAAGGAGCTAATAATTAAAAGGATGTACAGCCTTGAAGATCATATTACTTGGCTTTAAGAGTGAAACAATACTTAGGACAAGTAAAAAGTTTCAAAGTCGAGCTGGGGAGTTCGGCATGAAAAGAACTAAGATAGTGCAAAACTTTAGACCAACACCCAAAGCATCAAAATCTGCACCATAAAACAACTGCAGAACTTCTCAAGGAACTGAACTTAAAGGCAAAGTCATAGCCAAAATTGGGACAAAAGAAGGCAGCAGTGACAAGAAGTGCTTCTGATGCAATTGGGGTGGGGGTTTGCCTTGATAAAAGTTTGCATATGATAGGAGGAGAAGAAGAAGAAGAAGAATCTGATGGGTACATGTGTGAGAACAAAGCTAGAGAGTAGTTGGGAGGAGACTCTAAATGATGAACTACCTAATCCTACAAATCTTATGTAGTGAGACACATACTTATAACCCATAAAGCGGAAGAACAACAATAATGGCTTCGTACTGCTATTTTCTTTACTCAAGTTAGATGCAAAGATAAAGTGTGCAAGCTTATGATTGACGTAGTAGTATGAATGTTGTATTGAAGAACATCGTAAAGTGATTGCATTTACACATAGAGAAACATCCAAATCTCTACAAAGTTGTTTGAATAGATAATAGTACCATACCAGTTGCTCGAAGGTGCTTGACGTCTTCCCAATTAAGAATATACAAGGATTTTATTTGGTGTGATGTCATTCCTATGAAAGTATCTCACATTTTACATGGACGATTGTGGCTTTGTAATCGAGATGTTCAACACTTCGAAAAAGCTAGCACCTATCATTTTATATTTCATGGAAAGAAGATAATTTTGAAGCTTATGAAGGTAAACAAGGTAGAAAAACAAAAAGTAAGTAACAAGACAGCCATAAATTAAAAGAACAGTCTCTTAATATCCTTAAGAGAAAGAATTTGAAGCTATCGGCAAGGAAATGGAATTGCGATTGCAATGATAGGGAAGAAAGGAACAAAAATGAAACACCCTTTATCTTACCAAAAGAAGTGGGAGAATTGTTAGCTGAAGCCATAAATTAAAAGAACAGTCTCTTAATATCCTTAAGAGAAAGAATTTGAAGCTATCGGCAAGGAAATGGAATTGCGATTGCAATGATAGGGAAGAAAGGAACAAAAATGAAACACCCTTTATCTTACCAAAAGAAGTGGGAGAATTGTTAGCTGATTTCTCAGACCTTACACCGGATGATTTACTAGGTGAATTACCTCCTTTACGAGATATTTAACATGTTATTGACTTTGTACTTGGATCTACTCTCCCAAATCTTCCAACCTATCGCTTGAATCCTATTGAGAATGAAGAATTGAAGAGACAAGTAGAGAAGCCATGTGATTTTGTTATAAAACCATTTGCAAATACACTGGTCAAGACTTATAATACTGTCTACACTGCTAAACTATTCTTTAAAGACGTTGTATGTCTTCATGGATTACCTATAACCATTGTCTAATATTGTGACGTGGAGTTTATGAGTTATTTTTGGAGAATTCTATGAAAAACATTGAACACTAAGCTTTAAAGATGGAGGTGGTGAATAGAAGCTTGGGAGACTTGTTAATATGTTTGGTTGGAGACAATGTGAAAAATTAGGACCTAATTCTTCCTATGGCAGAATTTGCATACAACTATTCTATAAATAGGTCTACTAATAAGAGCCTTTTTAAGAAAGTTTCAAGAGTCAACTAAGAAAGCTTATTGATCTAGTTCCTTTACCACAAAAAACACGAGTTACTGTTGAAACTAAAGGTTTTCCACAACACATGAGAGACATATTTGATGAGATAAAACAAAAGATAGTAACCAACAATTTGTCCTATAAAGAACATGTTGATCATCGTCAATTAGTGGAATTCAATGAAGGGAATATGGTGATGGTTAGGATCCGTCCAAATCATTTTCAAAAAATATATATAAGAAACTTCATTCACGAAATGCTAGACCTTACAAGATCATCAAGAAGATAAGTACTAATGCTTACGCTTTGGAATTACCAAGTGACATGATAATAAGTCTTTATCTTTAATGTTGCAGGCTTAACTATTTAGCATGGACAAAATAAGCAATCCCTTACTGCAATTGTAAGACTTCTAGCCACTACTTATCTTAAAGAGAAAATAAAGGATGTTCTTGATAAAAAATTGTAATATAGGCACAAGACGTGGAGGATATCGACAATTTCTTGTCAAGTAGAAAAAAAAAACTAATTTCTGAAAGTCCTTGGATTCTAGAATCAGAATTTCAAAAGTTGAACCCAAACTTATATGAACAATATTTGTCACATTTTACATTGAGGACGACTTCAAACAAGCAAGGGATAATTGATGTGAAAAAACTGAAAGTATTTAGAAGAAATAAACGAGAAAAATTAGTAAACCACAAGCCTTAATTTGGTTGGACGAAGATTGAGAATTGAGCTAACAACCAAAGATAAAGGCTGAAATTTAGATTATGTTAGGATTCCTTATTAGATAGGAAATAGTGGTAAGTTAAATATGTTATTTTATTTTAAATATATTATCTTAGTTGTTTAGGACTTATAGAACTTTTATTAGAATATGATTTAAATTTGTTAAGAACTTTTTCCTACTAGAATAAGAGTTCTAAGAATTCTATATATATGTGTGCTCACAACAACAACAACACCACCTAGTATAAATCCCATTGATACGTAAGGTCTGAAGAGGTCTGTACTATGCAGACTTACCCCTTTACTCCTAATTAGTAGAGAAGTTGTTTTCAAAAATTTGTGTTCTTAGCGCTTCAATAATAATAAGCAATATAAAAATTTTCTACAAACTTGATTTTTCAACTAGAAAGTATGATGCTTTCTTCTAATTCTTAGACCTTAGATGTGATTACTAGTTTTTTACCTTCCATTCTTTGTGTTCACAATAAAATTCCAGCAAACAAAATCCTAACTTCCATATTAAACCTTGAAATCTTAAGCCTAAATGTTCAGCAATCAAACCTTAAAATTCCAGCTATACAAAATTGAAATTTCAGCATTCCCAGCCAAAATTCAACCTCGATCGAAAGTTGATATTCTAGCAGCCTAATATCAACCATATTTCTTAATTTTGTTATTTTTAGGTATTAGTTAATAATTCTTCTAGTTGTCCTACAGCATGTACACTCCATTTTCACCTTGTTGATTAAAAAAATTGTGTATATCTAATGTGCTGTTCTTTCCTTTGTCTAGCGTGCTTGTCTGTCTAAGTTCTTCCGATCTCCACCAAAGTTATATTACTCTTGGGACAAGTTTCTACCCACTACATATGGAGCTTTTCATACACAAAAGAGGCACGGTTGTATGATTACCTAAGATAGTTATGATTGGATTCAAGTTAGGTAATGACATTATCATAATTATTCACTTCATTAAACTAGAAAGGTTATTAAAAAGCAAAAAGGGCAATTAAATCAGTTTTAAGAAAGGTTGGATTTAATGATATAGGTGTTAATAAAATATCAAAGTTGTAAACGATGGAGAAAGATAAAAACTAGCACCACTAAATCTTCCTCATGATGTGGAATTTCATATATTTGCTTTAACGGTGACAAAACATTGGGAAAAAGATGGAGGTGGGTGGAAGTAAAGGAAGTCCAAGAGATAGTTTCAGTGGTTTTTTTGGAACAGTATGGATTTAAATTTTAAATAAATGGAATGCTTACTTCTAACATTTGAAGGCTTCTTATTCACTATTTTAGCCAATTATTCTCTAATAACCGGCAAATAAATTGTCTGTCCTCACTAAGATGTTCACGCAGAAAAGAAACTGTTACATACCAGCAGCAACAATCTCTGTCTCTCTCAAATGAAAGCAATTCCCAAGCATGAACATTGTTTCAGTTTTACAGTATTCAAACTTGCGGCCAATGGTGAGAAGTAACACAACCACAGAAAAGGAAATATAGACAGAGTAGTTGAAGATACCTGGTGGTTAAGTATCGATACATGCCAAAGGCAGCAATTATTGTGCCAAAAGTTGGTAAGCCTAAAAGGAAAAAATAAAAGATATTAGAACACAACTGATGTATAAACTAACTCTACGGGGATTTTTCACAAACACCAGGTACCATATCTTACAAGACTCTAAAAGGGGAGGAGAATCCGTTATGTTTCACAGCTGAAAAGTAAAAATATCAGATTTAGATACAAAATTCAAGACACCAAATCTAATCAAGTACTAATCCTACATGAAACAAAACCTTTTAGATAAAATAAACTAAATACCAATCCCATACAATGATTAAAGGTCAAAGAAAACAAACTAATCCTAAAATAAAGATCTACCACCATGGTTTTGGAGTAGAAATAACAGGACTCTGAAATTTTGTGAAGCATTTATTCTATCAGAAAAAAGTTAACAAGGAACTAGAATTGCCAAATTATACACCATATGAAATGAAGGCATTGCTTAGGTCTATGTAAAAAGTACAATTTTTTGGCTTCTATCTGATATTGAAATATCTCATGGAGTGACAGCAAGTAACTGCATACATTGCATAAATTAACTTGTGCTCCAGGATTTGTATATTGCATAACAATTTGAAATCAATGACCAAAATCAGCACTGCAATATATTGCAAATGCTCAAGCTTTCATAATGTTTTCAACTTGTCATGTTGCACACAGCCACATTGCAGAAATTTTGAACAGATGTATATTATTCTCAATATCTTACTAGGTCAATATATAGGTACAAGTATATATAGAAATAAAGAGGGCAATTCTAGGAAACTAATATTTGTACATAATATCCTAATATCTCTACATAATATCCTAATATCTGTACATAATATCCTAACTGATTTGATTTGCTAACCTTTAGGAGTCAATAAGATCTAGGAGATATCCAGCTGGATATTTCCCAACACTCCCCCTCAAGCTAGCTTGTATATTTCATCCATAGCCAACTTGGTAACCAGAACCTTAAACTACCTCTTGTGTAATCCCTTTGTGAGAATATCAGCTACCTGTTGTGATATTGGAATATAGAGAACACAAACTAATCCTTTTTCAATCTTCTCCTTGATGAAATGCTTGTCAACCTCAGCATGTTTTGTTCTATCATGAAGAACAAGGTTGTGAGCAATTGAAATTATAGCTTTGTTGTCAAAATACACTTTCATAGGAATTGAAATAGGAATTTGCAGTTCCTCCAATATCCTTTTAATCCATAAAGCTTCACAAATTCCATGTGTCATTGAACAAAACTCAACTTCATCACTGCTTCTTGCAACAACACTTTGTTTCTTACTCCGCTAAGTTACCAAGTTACCACCAACAAATGTGCAATAACCTGAAATTGATTTTCTATCAGTTGCACTCCCTACCCAATCAACACCAGTATAGACTTCGACTTGAAGATTGTTCTGCTTTCGAAACATTAAACCTTGCCTGGGAGTTCCTTTTAGATATCATAGTATCATGTATACAGCATCCAAATGTTCTTGGCCTGGAGAATGCATAAATTGACTCACTGAGCTTATGGCAAAAGCTATATCAGGTCTAGTGTGTGACAAATATATTAATCTCCGAACCAATTGTTGGTATCTCTCCTTATTAATAATATTTTCTGGTTGAATTGGTCTAAAATTTACACCAGTTTCAACAGGAGTATAAGCTGCCTTGCATCCTAGTAAGTCGGTCTCATTCAATAGGTCCAAAATGTATTTCCTTTGATTCACAAATATTCCATCATTTGATCTAGCAAATTCCATTCCAAGTATTTGAGAGGTCCAAGGTCTTTAATTTCAAATTCTTTGGCAAATTCCTTCTTCAACTCTACTATTTCAAATACATCATCTCCTGTTATGATGATATCATCTACGTAAACAATAAGCATAGTTATCATACCTGCCTTGGACTGCTTGTAGAACAATGTATGATCAGCTTGACTTTGACAATAGCCATAGCTCTTCACAGCCCTTCCAAATCTATCAAACCATGCTCTAAGGGACTATTTTAGGCATATAATGACTTCTTTAGCTTGCACACCTTATTTCTCCCATAGGTATCCTCAAATCCTAGAGGTAGGCTCATAAAGACTTCTTCTTCTAAGTCTCCATTAAGGAATGTATTTTTTACATCTAGTTGATGTAAAGTCCACTCAAAATTTACAGCCAAGGATAACAATACCCGAATAGTATTTACCTTTGCAAAAGGAGCAAAAGTCTCTTGGTAGTCAATACCATAGGTCTGAGTGAACCCCTTAGCAACTAATCTTGCCTTCAGTCTTTCCACATCACCATCAGCCTTAAACTTAACAGTGAATAGCCATTTGTAGCCTTCCAGCTTTTTATCTCTAGGGAAATTCACAAGTTCCCAAGTTCTCTTCTTAGGTCCATTTACTTCTTCCATAATAGCTGATCTCCAATCTGAAACTTGAAGTGCTTCCTGAATGTTTCTTGGTACAAAAAAATTAGTGATTTTAGAGATAAAGGATTTGTGTATGTGTGATTGTTTCCCATAAGATAGGTACTTTGATATGGGATGGTTGGTGCAAGCCCGTTTCACCTTTCTAAATGTTATGGGTAGGTAATTATCAGCAGAGAGTTCAGTAAAAATATCACTGGTAATTTGTGGGCCAGTAGGTATTGATTGATCATTACTAGGCACAATAAGGGGTAAAGTCACAGATGGGTTCCCTAAATTGTTCCCAGGTTCATTCTCTGAGGGTTTTGAAAGGTCGTGCATTGTTGAGGTAGGTTATTCTCTACTTCTCAATTGAGTCTTCCTCTTAGTATAAACACGAAGCTCATTATTTTGTTCCTTAGGAACGGACAATAGTATTTCTCCCCTTATGGTTGAATCGGGATTACCTGGCATGGACAGATTAAGAGTAGTATCTTTGGATTCATTATCAGGAATCATATTATGATCAAAAATGACGATAGGTAAGGGGTGGGCATAATAGTAGCATCCCAAAAATTTTCTGCTTCACTGAAGTTCTCCCCCTGAAGGAAATTTTTTTGATGTTCTAGAAATGTGACATCCATGGAGAGAACAATTTTTTGGGTTAAAAGGTTGTAGCACTTATAACCTCGTTGACTAGGAGCATACCCACTAAAGACAAATTTTTCAGCTCTTGAATCTAGTTTTGAGTTTCCCCTAGTTGGGCTGTAAACATACACTGTACACCCAAAAACCCAAAGACGAAGAGTAGAGTAAAGTCGATTTTTTGGAAATCATTGTTTAAACACATCTAAGGGTGTAGCATAATGCAAAACACAATTGGGCATTCGATTAATTATGTTGCAGTCAAAACAGCCTCACCCCAAAGGTATTTTGTCACATTCATTGTAAACACAATGGATTGAGAGCCTTCCAGTAAATGTTTTTTTTCTCTTGGCAATACCATTTTGTTGAGGAGTGTTAACACATGTAGATTGGTGAACAATGCTTTTAAACTTAAGAAATTTTCCAAGGACTTCATTAAGATACTCGGTACCATTGTCAGAGTGAAGTATGACAATGTGTGTGTGAAACTGAGTTTCAATCATGGTATAAAAATTTTGAAAGATTTGAGCAACTTCAGATTTTTCACGCATCAAAAAGACCCGACATAATTAAGTATAACCATCGATTACAAACCCTTTTTTTCGAGAAAGAGTTTTAACACGAGATGGACCCCAAACATCACTATGAATTAAGTAAAATGGTTTGGAGGGTTGATATGGTTTTGTAGGGTAAATAGTTTTATGATTTTTTGATAAAATGCAATGCTCACAATGAAGTTTTGAGCAATCCAAAGATTTAAACAAATGAGGTAATAGTTTTTTGAGATCAGAAAAATTAGGATGTCCTAATCTATAATGCCAAAGCAAAATATGTTCTTTAGCAAGGGTAGAACAAATACTACTTAAGCAATGAGCTTCTTTATTCTTCAAGTTGTCATCAACGAAGTAGTAGAGACTATCTACAACTTAGCTTTGCCAATCATCTTCCTCGAAGTTAGTTCCTAAAAGACATAATATGAGTCAAAAAATGTAATGGTACAATTAGAGACACGGGCTAGTTTGCTCACCTATAGCAAATTACAAGTTAGTTTTGGAACATGAAGGACAGATTTAAGGTAGATATTAAAGGATAGAGTTATTGAACCTTTACCAACTACAACAAAAAATGATCCATCTATTATACAGATTTTTGCATGGCTAGAACAAGGGTCACAAGTATGAAATAAATTAGAAGAATAGGTCATATGGTCAGATGCTCTTGAATCAATGATCCAAGAAGCGAAATTGTAAGGAAAGGAACATGATAAGACATTAAAATCACTACCAGTTTGTGCAACAGAAGCATTAGGGGCACTTGAGGATTCAGATTTGAGTTTTAGTAGCTTCAGGATGTAATTAATTTGCTCTTGAGAGAACTGTCCAGCATCTACCTCATGGGCTGATGGAGTTTTACTTGATTCATAGTGAGTTGAAGTTTTATTAAATTTTCCTTCATGCGATCGCTTTCAATTTGCAGGCTTTCCATGGAGTTTTCAGCATATTTCACTGGTATAACGAGCTTTATTGCAATAGTCAAACCAAACTTGTGACTTTTCCTCAGTCTTCTTAGTATGGGCAGTAGCATTCCCAAGAACTAAGGCTTTGTGTTCAATAGTAGGCGTAGGATTTCATTTGCCAAGCATCACAAACCGTCTACTCTCTTCACGTCGAACTTCTGCAAAGACTTCCCCAATGGATGGAAGTGGTTGTCTTCTAATAATCCTACCTTTAACCTCATCAAACTCAACATTAAGTCCAATTAAGACCTTAAAAATTCGATTATCCTCTACTGTTTTTCGAAAATAGTTAGTCCTTAGGGGATTTCTACTCATAGTCATTAAACAAATCTAAGTCTTGCCACAAACGTTTCAGGGAATTAAAGTACTTAGTGACACTGTCCTCACCTTGGTGGATCTTACCCAATTTGATAGTTTGTTCATACACTTGGGACTGGTTTCCCAAGTCAGAATACATCTGATTCACGTTGTCCTATAGCTCCTTAGCTGTGTGGTAACACATATAGTGGGAGCTAATATCCTCCACCATAGCATTTACCAGCCATGTCATAACCATAGAATTTTCAACGTCCCATATTCCGTGTGTAGGATCATCAACCCTAGGTTCTTGTCTCTAGTCAAATATCCAATCTTGCCTCTACCACAGACGTACATTCTAATCGATTGGGACCAACGAAGAAAATTCTCTCCATTCAGTCGTATATTAGTGATCTGAATGGAATAAGAATCTGAGGCAGGATTATGAGGAGGAGGTGTTTGAACAAATGGGTTAGAGGATTCGGCAATGTCGGACAAACATGGATGATATAGATGGGTAGGATTATAGATAGTAGGTAACAAATAGGGTTTAGGGCTGTTCAGGTTACCTGATACCATGCAGAAATTTGAACAAATGTATATTATTCTCAATATCTTACTAGGTCAATATATAGGTACAAGTATATATAGAAATAAAGAGGGCTAATCTAGGAAACTAATATCTGTACATAATATCCTAACTTATCTGATTTGCTAACTTTTACGAGTCAATGATATCTAGGAGATATCCAGTTGGATATTTCCCAACACACATCATCTTGGAATCTATTGAGTTTTATGCCACAAAAAATATCTCCAGTTGGATATTTCCCAACACACATCATCCTGGAATCTATTGAGTTTTATGCCACAAAAAAATATCCCAGGACATTTAAGGAATTCAACTGCACAAGCATATAATCATTAGACTTATTAGCTTCCTAATGGTACAAGTTTCATCTTATATGATAGGATCCACCAATATAAAATATGCACATGATTCTTCTATAATGTCCCAATTAGATCCTCTAAATCTTTCTTGAAGAAGAATAATTACATAGGAAAATAAGATTGTCAACATGTTTCTTGGATCACTTTTCACTCCTATGTTATAGCTGCACAGCTTGAAGACGACAAAATATCTTTTCAACGTATCCATTTCAATAGCCAATAAATGCCTTCTTCAACTCTTAGATGTGCTAAAACTCTTCCCTAAGACACACAAGCAAGAGAAACAAACTCGGACAAAGAAGACAGCAAAATATAAAGTTTTAATCACCAAAAAAATCATATGATGAACACAAATTTAACAGAGTACAACAGTGCATGGACATAATCAACTTAGCTACTACATCCAAATAGAAAAACAGCTTATGCAACCCAATTTATTGATTTACAGATCACTTACTATGCACTGAAAGATAAATGGTACTAACCCTCTAGTCTGAGCACACAAAGAGATGGGCACATCAAACGAAGAGGAAGAGTTGAAAAGGAATTACGTTGAAAGAAGCACATGCCATGCAAGATATCACTTGCTTGACCAAGAAAACTTTCACGTAGCTTCGGTGTTGAAATGTCAAACAACCAGACCAGCATACCTCAACTAATGGGTAAGCTTCTCTGAAAATGTAGGTTGATCCCTTTCAAATGGAATGATATAATGGTGGCTGTTGTCCTCCCCCCCTCAAGATAATGATTAGAAGAGACTGTAATTCCAACCAAGAACCAAATCCTCCAAGAACCATTGGATAGAATCACATATGAACTAACTGAGTTATACTGGACAGGCATTAAGTAGCACACCCATGTGGTATAAGAAATGGAAAAAGAGAGGGGCAACGCTCATCAAGCTTGCAAGAAAGCGAGAGGACAAAGATATGGAGAGAGAGAGCAATAATCCCACAAAATTGGAAATTCATACCAGTTTCCATTTAAACATGGCCAAGATAAACATAAATTTCTACATAAATAAAGGGACGACCAAAAAGACCGAGCTATTCCTTAGAGAAGCAAGAAAAGCCAAATAACCACACAAACAAATAAAGCTAGTACTAATGATGTTGAACAAAGTAACCACATGATAGGCATCAAATGAAATATGTCTGACACAGAACTCAGTAATATTTCAAAACAGTTGTGAACCTAACCTAATGCACAACAACATCTACAGCACAGAAAAAATGCAGTATAATAAAAATCCAGAATTAGTTATTAAGTTATAGAAACAATAACCTGAACCAAAAGAAAAAGTATGAAAAGGTTCCCAATTTTTACATAACTAGCTTCACGAACACCAACACAAGTGTTAGTCAAGCTCATTTGAGCTACTAAAAATGAAACTGTGATCATCATTTCAAAAGCTAACAACATTTTGTAGGCAGAATGAAATAAAGATTGAAAACTAAGTGCTCAACAATTCAAAGCATACAACCATAGGTCTTACACATATATGTTTTATTATGCATTCAATCAAAAGTATATAAAAAGTTTTTTCGGGGTCAATGGTGTATCTAAGTTTTCCTTTCAAAGTCACAAGCTTGGCAAAATAAGAATGACCAATTTTATTAATGTTAGAAGTAATATGACCTTAATCCCACTAAAATGAAAGTCATTATTCACTACACAATTTCGTCTTTAGGCTTTTAGGATTATAGTTAACAAGTACTTCAATAATGCAGTCATAGACTTTTCTTTTGCTAGTCCTCCCCCTAACCACCTTACTAAGGAATCCTTTCCTCTAGTACCATGCTTGGCAAAATAGCCCAAGCCCGATCAATCTAGGGATGGGCCTGTAAAAAATTTTGGGTTCTTTCGAGCCCCATCTCTCTACCTAGTACAATCTTAGACCACACATCTCTTTCTTACATCTTTTCAAATATCAAAACTGATCATTTTTTACACAATACAACTAATGATATTCAAACTTTTTTTATCTTCTGAAAATCCAGTAACTTAGTTGAAATCTAACCACTATGGGAGAAAACTCAGTTCACGTGCAACTTCAACATGTGTAAAAAAGAGGGGAAGAAATACTCCAACAAGTATGCAGCAACCTGACATCAAATGGCAATTCCAAGCTACTCAAGTTAGCCCTGAGGTCTATGTAGCATGGCAGGAAAGAAGCACGAGGAGATTCAAGAATGAACAACAAAACAGGACAGATTTTTACACAAAAGCACTTGCAAAGATAAAGGAAAACTTCTTGTTAAGCTTAGGGAAGAAGAAAACAACTTAGCAGAGTAGCCACAAGATGTGGAGTTAATTAATTGTAAGGTTCATCACTCTGTCAATCTCTCAATCTATTGATTAGTAGCTCCACTAAGTCAGATTGAACGCAAATAGTGGTTTGTATTATATCGACCATCCCTCTCACTTTTGTACTATAATGGTTTGGTCCATAAGCTTTTCTCCTTGTAAACTGTAAGGCATTGCCTCCATTTTTGGAATACAATACCTTAATTTCCACAAAAAATGTAAGCCATTTTTGAAGCGTCAACCATAAAATTTTTTGTGGACTAGCTTAACCCTAATTGATTGCTAGAAAACACAAGCCATAGCTTATCATTACATCACTCATATCATTCAAAATTCAACAATAGAAGGTCTTTGAGGCATCAGCTTATGACCCAAAAGCTAAAGCTAACCCAAAGTACAAGAATGAGCTGCAGGGAAACCTATAATTAGAATATTTTATTCTGAATACTTAAGAGCATTACCAGAAGATGTGTCACGCTAATTTCTACCAACAACGTCTCACTTTAACATACAGAGAGAAGATAGAATGCCAAGGAAATACAAAAGGAAAAAAAAAAGGTCAATGTCAGTTGGGTATCAAAAACGTACCACTTAAATGAGGTAATAACCAAACAAAAAATTCGGGTCCAAGTAATTCTTCTTAAGCAAGTAAAAGACCAATGACAAACATTATACAGTATGCATTACCAGTTCTCTAGATCCGATAGAACTAGGCCACACCTACAACAAAATACTGAACAAGATAACAATTATTTCCTGAAATGTACTCCAAAAATAGGTATAAAAGTAATTAAACCCCACTAATTGATGTAGACTGAGAAAGGGAAATCTAGAATTCTAGGGAGGTTGAGGATGACATCCAAAAACTAATTCAACAGATGATGAACCAACAATGACCAATGAGAAAGACACTTTTGTCACCATCTAGAAACTGCACCTCAGTTAAGTTACATTGCACCTACTGAAAACAAAAAGAAGAAAAGAACTCCAACCAGCCCCAGCAACAACATGGAACATCATCGGATGATTTACTGCATTGCAATTCAACAGGTTACCTAGCCTTAAAATTTCATATGCCAGAGGAAAATTGACTCTTGAACACATAAGATCATTAGTTTTAAAAGTTAAAGCAAGCATAGAGGAGAAATCAAAAGACGTAGAGGATAACAAATGGGTAAGAATTTTGGAGTGGATAAAAAAAGTGACAGAAGACGACTGAGGCAGCACCAGAATAGATCGTGCTTCCAATTTTTATCATAAAAGCCAGGTTACCAAATGAAACAAAAAGCATCATTTCTTGAAAATATCCATGCCTATTTGAAAAGAGGTCATCGTAAAGAATCTTGAAAAATGTAATCAAATAAAAGGAACAAGGTGGAGATAATCCAGAATAGTACCAAAATCTCAAATACAAAATAAGTTTTTCTCAAATTAAATCCTTTTTTATGGGAATAATTTCTACAGCCTCCAATAGACTTTTGAATTTACATAACTACCTCTAAGCCAAGGACCAATATGGGTGAATAAGAGGAGCAAAACTCAAACATAAAGGTATACATGGTTAAGTATCGAGTTGTTCAAGGATAAAAGGAATAAATATTATCAAAGATTGTCAAATAGTAGCCATTAATTCCTTTCTCATCCTCGGATTCTCAATAAAAAGGGAGGAGTTGGCCTATTTCTTTTATAATGCCCATACTTGTATGTAGAATAAGTAACAAGAGAGAGAGAGAGAGAGAGAGAATATTTCTTTTGAGAGGAGACCGACATAGACAGAAAGAAAGATTAGCGGTTAGCGGGATGTGTTGACTTACTAGACAAATAGACTTTTGATTACCAGTGTAACATTAGCACCATTGATCAAAGTCAGAAGAGTTATCAGCTGTAATGCCAAAGTTAAGGCCATCAATATCAAATAGATGTTATGGGAATTAGGCTACACTTTAAGTTAAGATGTTGATACTACATATAGGTAAAAATGATTAAAGATCAAAACAACAGAACCCTATTGCCAAATTGCAGAAAAATCTGTCCTAAAAAGGCAGCACTACAGCCTTGGGTAATCAAAACGCCGCTTTTGAACTTCCAAATGCTAGAAATTTGAAAAAAAAAATTCAATAAAGGCAGTAGTTGCAACAAGAGAATTTAAAATGGAAATAGCATAGTCAATTATCAGAATAACATAACTGTCCTTGCTTTCAAGTACAACTTAATTAAACCCAAAGAGAATCAATTCTCTTAAACAAACTATCATAAGATAACAGTTCAAACCTATGCAAGTATCTAAAGTTGCTGCTCAAGGGACTCGTTGGAAGACATCTTAGCTTGACTGTGATATCAGTTTATCTGTGCCCTTGACCTCGATGCATATCATATGCACCCCAGGAACCAGGTGCCACTCCATACTGAGGAAAGTTTTCGACATGAGCTTGCACCTAAATGTTCAGGAAATGTCAAGAAATATCAATAATGCAGTAGGAATAATCACCCATGCAATTTGAAGAAATTCATAAACAAGCAAACATGTGTACATACATGTAAAACTTACAAAATTCAAACATCAAGACAATTGAGACCAATATCATTGCCAACTTACAGGGTTCATTCCATAGCCAGTCGGATAAGTGTGTCCTGCATATCCAGATTCAGGATTGCTATAATTTGCATGATAAGCTGTACAGGAAAAACAGCAATAAGAAATAAGAGTTTAGTAATAGAAATATTAGGCCCCCAAGTTCCAAGGGGAAAACAGTGGAATATAATTCGTTGGCTTCAGTCACTGCAGCAGAAGAAAGAACAGGTTGAACTCAGTTACAATAAGATGGGTTTTCAGATGCCAAGACCACGCTTCCTTTCTCTCAATTATCGCAAAAAACAAGGGATATTCCACCTACTAAATACAAATTAGTGTACCTGGATTCACTGCAGCAGCAGG
>JANTNU010000004.1:20916970-20927970 GCA_024752395.1 Erythroxylum havanense
AGTCACTATAATCACTTAGTCATGGCATCATCATTTATACTCTCTTATAAGGTATCATAAAGAAAAGACACAACATTTAAAAACCAACTTAATTCCTCCTTTCATTTCATAAAAAATTGAATATGTACATTGTAGCTTTACAAACTAGCAAAATATGACATCATCCCAAAACCTAATACAAAACACCCTATAAAAAAGAGGAATTATACAAAAATTTCTATCTAATCCTTAGCCTCAACTGATCGACCTTTGAGTCATTTCTTCTTCCTAAAAGTACAAGAATTATGCTTCTTATAGAGTCTCTCTATCGCTAATGTCCTCTCTCGATCCTGAAAATCAACCTTGCAATTTTGGTGAGTTTTGCGAATTTAGTGAGGTAACCATCCGTGATGATTCACTCAATTCATACAACATAGCAACACATGTAAACACATAATTCACATTTTTCATTTAGCATATGGCATCACATATCATTCAAATCTCATTCAAATACATGTCCATAATATAATTTAGTCAGTCAAACACATTTATTAAATGCATATGCAGTGCTCGTGAGACTCATTTTCGATTATTACGTTATTGTGAGTGAGTGCTTAAATTGTCCCGTATCTATTGTGGATACCGAACTCATTAATACTGTCCCTTATCCATTGGAGATACAAGGCTCATTATATATAGCGAGCCTTTGGCTCTTAATCACATTTCGAGCTTTAAGCTAATTTTGGGTGGCTACTTAAGTCGTAATTCTCATTATCTGATTATGCATTCACGTAATGATATGCATCACACATATTCAATCAATCATTGTTTCAATCAATCACATTCACAGTCTCATTCACATTTATCAGCGGACCTTGGTCTGACATTCAACAATCATGTCGAGTAGCACTTATTTCTTCATATTCACATACAAGGAACACTTCAAATATCACATTTATGCATCAGAAGCCTCGGACCTTCAATGTCTAGAATAAGCACAATCAAGTCCACATTCAAAGATAACTCAGAACATAATTTAGAACAACAAATAATTAAGTGAGACCATCTAGGTTACTCACAGATCACTCTAGAGGCTATTGTCTCAAAGACCCAAAAATGTCTTATTGTTGATGTTCCAAATGCTCCTCTATATCATGCAAAACATACATTTACACATATCACAAATTTGCACAATTATACACGTACTCATTTATGCACATATGGATTATGTACAATACATGTTCAATGACAATCTTGGGTATCTTTCCATTATTCTCATCACATAATCATTCATATATCAACACTCACATAAGTTTAATTTGTACTTACGGTTTGTACCTCTATAAAAACAATTTGAATCTATTTTTGTAACTTATTTGATCATTCCAGAGGCCACTTTGGATTATCATTTTGCCAAGGGAAATGGAGTAATTTGGCCATACTTGCTGCTATAAAATTGTTCTCCTATGTCTAAAGTTTATAATGACACTAAGTCATACAATTTGGTTTAGTATTTTAAAAGGTATACTCAAAATACTTCGGACTGAGTACATTCAAAATTTTGGCTAGGGCATGATCGTGCACTCAAGGTTATACAACTCATATCTCTCAATTCCAATATCCAAAAATTACAAACCTTATACCAATTGAAAGATAAGAGAATAAGCTACAACCTTTGAGAAGACAACTTTGTCTGATTTGGCCTACATCAATATAGTTTATTCGATAACAATAGGATATGATTTCTGTCACGAGTAATGCTGTAGCCTAAGCTAAAGCTGAACTTCAAGCTAAATTTCAAGACCCTTAATGACAAAATTCAAATTCAATTTCTTCTTAACTGTACGTCTCTAGTTTCATCTAGATCAAAATCCATCTAATTTGAATATTCATAGATCAAGGTATGGCGTAAATATAAATGCATCTTCTGTAAAAACACTTCATATAACATACTCCAACACACCACATTGCCAAAATTCTATCATTTCAAGTTGATCATTTTGTTATACCTCAACTTTAAGTTCAATATTCTCGATACATAATTAACAATTTCATAATTGATTACAACCCAAAAATAGAACCTATTTCCATACTTTTCTATATCACATTTTTTCTGTAATTTTGTCTACTTCACTAATCTTCATATAACTCCAATTATCACAATCCTTTATCACACTTTATACACGTTTTTTATTTCATTTTTCACCTTTATTCTCACTTCATTATCAGCTCAACTTGATCACAAACAAATCAAAATCCATGAATAAACACAGACATCAAAAATAGAACATCAATGACGCATGTTCATCATTTTCTGCACTTTTTCATTTTTCTGCTGCATTTTTTCATCTTCTTTCAACACTTTCACTTCATCTTAAACTTATCATTATAATCCTCTCTATATCACAACATCACCTTACACCTTTTCCTTAACTCTAAAATTATTTGATTTCATTTCTAAAAAATCCAAAAATTAATGTAATACAATAAAAATAAAATAGAGCATATACATATATATACATTTATCATCAACTTTTTACACCTACTACTCAAGTTCTAGTCAAAATTTGAAACCATTAAAGATAGAATTTGAAATCAATGTCTTATGAAAAATGTAGCCTTATGTCTCTAATTTAATTTAAATTAAAAATCGTCTAATTTGGATATCTACACAACAAGTTATGGCTAAAATATATATATATGTTCAGTGAAAATACTCCATCTAGCTTATTCCAGAACACTTCATCACAATTTAGTCTCTCAATCCTCCCTGAAAATAGCTGATAAATACCATTAATACATTAAAACAGAAAATACATTTATTTATTGGAGCATCAACGTTACACACATCTTAACTCCTTTATCATGATCATTCAATCTCAAATTACTCATCATAAATGTTTCATTTACACTATCCATAATGATTAAGGCATAACTTACTTGATCTAGCTTAACATTATTCAAACCCTTCAAGAACACCAAGAATCCCTAATTTTTCATGCATCTCAAAGTCTTATGGAGGTGGATTAGGTTAGGTTTTCTTGTATCAAATGAAAGAGACAACAAGATGGAAGTAGCAATTGATAGATGAGAGAGCTAGGTTCAACGCTGGTAGAGGTTGGCAACAAAATTCATGAAGAAGGTAAAGATAGTCACAAAAAAGAAGAAGAAGAAGGCAAGAACAAAATAATAACTTGGTATTTCAAGTTAAAAGAATCATGAGTTTAAAGGCTTGACTTGGCAAGTGACACTTGTCACTTACCACATGGCCAATTTTTTTGGATTTAAACTAGTTCTCTTATTTAACTAGTCCAATCAATTCCAATTCCTACTCCAATTGTCTCCAAATTTTCATTAACACTTGTCAATAAATTCCAAATTCATTTATCAAAATTTCCACTACCATTTGATAGTTAATTATACTATCATTTATTAATTGTATTGCCACTTGGCATTTTTCCTAGTCAAAAAATATTGAAAATTTTTAGAAAATTTCCAAATTTCACTAAAGATTCTAAATCAATATGTATACTCTCCAAATCAATTATCAACATATAAAAACCACAATTCTCAATCTAATCACATTTATAAATCAATTATACCCAAAAAATGTCAGTGAATGCATGTACAATTATTTTAATGTGCAAAAATTAATATTCACGTGTGTGTGTATGCTATATTATGCATGAGCATGAAATGAACTTTCTAACTTCTTAATAAACTGTCTTATACACTATTATAGGGTCCTAAACCTTAACATGGGATAACAGGATGTTACATGAATTCATAAAAGTTTTGGATTCAAATTCGGTGCCACTAACTCCCTCAATATTCTAGGGTTAAGATTTCCCATCTTTTCATCTGCTTCTTGAAGATTAGAGTCTTCACCAATTGTTAGATCTACTTCAACTTTCACATCTGAAGGTGAATGATTGCTTCTTTGCTTAGTCTCTTTTCTCAAACAACTTGCTGTCTTCTCAATTTTTGGATTATATTGCAATTTACCTATATGAGAAGCACGAGTCATATAAAACAAGAGGTTAGCATTAACTGTAAAAATAAAAATGCAGAGAAACTAAGAAACTTGAAATAGTTATCCATCAACAGTCCAAATTTTGGTCGAGTTATCGAAGCCCCAAAATAATTTTGATTCTCTAAAATTTTGTGGTAGTCTTGGAATTAGGTAGAATCCCTAGAGAACTAAACACTAATTGCTTAATTTCAAGTAATAAAAGTAAATGGGGTTTAATAAATAACTGATTAAATAAATTTAATACGAAAACAAATGAAATCAACTAAATTTAAATACAAGAAATTCAAGATTACCAAACTTTGATTCAAAGGAAAGATCTCATCTGATTATAACGTTGATCATTAGTCTAAAAAGAATATTTTCATGACTCAAGTAGTTAGTCTGAAACATATTAGGATAGCTGTAACAAGTCTCAAATTCTCCTAAATTAATTGGTTCAAAACTAACAACTAAACCAAAACTTATCAACTATTAACTGAGTGTGATAACATTTCATATCAAATAAATGATAGTAACAAGTTTTGTGAAAAAGAATAAACCCTAAATTAAATAATCGAGATAATTGAAACTATTTAATTTAGTTTTCTTGTTTATCATAAATTAAATATGAAAATTCATAAATATCCTATTTGCTACTTTACCAATCTTTCATGTAAATTACAGATCACTGAGTTCCTGAATAGCGATAGAATAATCAATATTTAATTAGATTGTCAGACTATCGAATATTAATCATTCATGAAAAATGAGAGCTCAAGTTGGTGAGTTAAGCAAAGCCAAAGAGGAAGGGAAGGAAAGGAAATAGAAGACTTACTTTTCCAATTTTCAGGTTTAGGACTTCACTTAGTTGATTTCTATATTTGTGTATGATTGAATGGATATAAAGATTCATTTAGTGGAAAGGTTGCTTAGATGTTTCTTTGGTGTTATTTTTTTGTTATCTTGTATAAAATTGGTTGAATATGATAAGAGAGTATTATGTAGTGAAATTTTGTCGAGGGTTTGTTTGAGTTAGTCACATTGTTTAAGTCATAACTTAGCCTACACACGTCCAAATTGTGTGGTTTCAGTTGCATATGAAACTAAGAAATAGAGATAAATATCGTTAGAAGGGACTTTGACTTAATTATGGCTGTATGACTTTGGAAATTGAGATTGAAAAAGGTGATGTGATGCAACCTCTATTTTGGAGCAGCTTGTGATATTTTGCCTATATCTCATGATTTAGGAGTCCAAATTGTCTGATTGTTAGTGCTATAGTAACTATAGATGTAGGGGAAAAACTTTCTAGAAGACTAAGAAACCCATTTTTGACTTTTTCTATACATATATTAAGGAACCAGTAGTGGTATGAATAGAGAGAGTGTCTGTCATGACCATGGCTTTGTTTTTGTTTTTGATTTCTATCGTATCTTATTTGAACCTTTATGAATGAGTATGAAAAATTTCAAACACCTAGAAATAAATGAAATTGGACTTACCACATGTTAATTGGGAGACTAAACATTGGATTATAAGATCGAGCATAATGCATTCCAAAGAAAATTTACATGTACATAAATGATTTATATGTATGTCAATTACTCATATGTGTATAGTATGATTATAGAAGTCTGATTTTGGTACCTTTATAATAGTGGTAAGCCATGAATTGCATGTATAAACACAAATATATATTTTATGACTTGAAATATATTTCATATGATTTTTCAATATATAAATTGTGAAATTTGCAAATGGTTAAAGGAAATGTTATAGTGCCTGCTCTATTTTTTTGGTTATGGATAGATAGGCATGCTTATAGGTTATAGTGCAGTTCCTATAGTTTGATACCACTGGTGTCCACAGTTTGATACCTTCGGGTATCCACAGTTTGATACTTTCGGGTATCCATAGTTTGATATCTTCGGATATCCACAGAACCTATTATCCGCATCCACAAAAGATGTGTAAGTCTAACACAGAAAGTAAAGCAAAGAGATATAAATAAGAAACATAGTGTGACAACATAAATAATCGGTATATGAATGAACATTTGCATTTGTATTGATAATTTATCATTGAATGTTGAATATCAATGTTTGAGTTTTGAAGGTGAATTTATGGTATATGAAAAAAATATTAAAGTATGTTTGCATTATTTATTTGATTAAGTATGCCATCATTGTTTATTTTTATGCGATGTTCATAAATGTATGTACTTCGGATGACTGCTATGAGTGGTTATCTAAACTAAGTGTTTCCCCTCTAAGCTTTCAAGCTTAGCACAGGTGTTAATCCGTGTAAGTCTAAGTCATAGGAGTGAGTTATAGGGAACATTCGAAAGGACCAAGGTCAAACAGATAGAAGAAAAGGTACTTATAGAAGGTGCTTTTAGTTAAAGATGATTGTTGGACACCCTGCCCTTGTAAGTCATGAACCCGACGTCCTAAGTGACATCTGGACACATGTCCCACAAGGGTGACATGCCCCCACCAGGACAACCTACTTTTACTATATCCGAACAGAAGTCGACCTTAATCGTTTTGCATCAGTCTTGGGATAATTGGCAAAACTGTCATTAGGGATATCGGGTTAAGACTCTCTTAGGAAGATTTCAAATGAATTTTTTCCTTTGTGAAACTTGGAAAATTTCAACATACCAACTTTAGATAGTCATGAGTAAATATGCAAACATATTCCATTTGCATCAAAAGATAAAAGTTTTACAAAGCTTAGTTTGGCATTTCAAGCTGCAAATACATTTATACATCAAAATATCAAAATACAAAAAATACATGATTTGTTCAAAATGAACCTAAAGCCTTGCTTTACAAATTTGATTCAAATCCAAAATAATCAAAAACTAGGAGTGCTGCCTTGCCTCTTGACCTACTCGATATACTGCTCATCACTTAAATATGTGGGAGGAGTTTGGGGGGTGAGGTTGAAGGCCGTGGGTAACAATTTTATAATTTCTAACAAGCAAAAACATTTATAAGCCATTTCCCATGCAGAAATTCATGAGTATGCAGATCATGAATGCATCACTTAAATCAACTTGTCATGAACACATAAACATATCAAATGGTTTGGGTAAGTCCAAAACATGACGTGCTACACATTTCCAATGTAATGGTCCCATGTAGTCATAAATTCTTAAGAGAGCTCTATGCCACTAGCAAGCAAGCGGAAAAAGCCTATACTTGGGTCAACGTCCACGTGACAGTTCTTGAGGGACTACCACAAACCCACATAACATATATGTTTCATAATCTTGTAAGCTTGATGCCCAAAATGACACATTTTCTTAAAAATTTGCCTTTCAGATGTTTGTTATACCTTAAAAATCATTTTTAAAATTATGGTTTCATAATCATGCATCATTTGTAAAAAAAAAACTTTTCATAAGTCATCTCACAGCTCATGTATAAGCATGTAGCACAATCTTGCAACATTTAAAAACATTAAATGCATATGAATGAGGTAGTTGCAAAATTTATTTGCTGTCATTTCTTGACAGAAAAATTTTATTGGCTTATTACTTAACTATAAAAGTGAAACCCACCTTGAAGTCCTTGATTTTGGCTTGTTCAAAATTGCCTCTCCTCTTGCTCCTCTTGTCCTTCTTGATTCCCTTTTTAACATAAATACAATTCCAAAATCCATAGAAATTTCCAGATGAGAACCTAAAGAAGCTAATATATAAATTGATTCTAGAACCCTTAAACCCATGCATCTACTAAGCTCTTAAAACCAAAACCCTTCTGACAATCCAAAGCCTTAAAATGCTCTTAGCTCAAATCTTCTCCAAATGAAGGATGTTTGGTTCAAAAGAAAGCTCTTATCTTCCTCTATATTTTTCCCTTCTTGCACGCTCTCAAAATCTCTCTTGAAGGTTGAGAAAAAAATCAAAACCTAGCTCAAACCTCTTTTTTCTCTCTAAACCCATGACACTCTCTCTCCCTTCTTTCTTATTTTTGTGCTTTCTCTATTCTGTTCTTCCTTACCAATGTTTTAGCTTCTAAAATGCAAGCTAATAAATTTCTCTTCCCATTTTTCCCCTCCTTGAAAGCCTTAAAGCCTTCCCACTTAAGTGATCTCCCCAAAATACCCCTTATGCAACTTATCACTTTAACCTTAATCCAATTCACTTATGTAACATAATCTCATCAACATTAACATGCTAATTAATTCCAACATACACTAATCTAGCAAGATCCGAAAATTAATCTAATTCTGTTCATTTATCACGAAAAAAAATTGGGGGCCAACAATGATTGTATATGTAATAGTTAAAGCAAATTGTATGTTTTCTTTTGGATTACTATGTAAATGTAAAACGTTTTACTATTGTTAAATGATAATATTAAGCATTGGGGAGTTTTGTAATGTGTATATGTATAGCATTGAACTGAATTGCATGTCGTGAATGTATATAAAGGAAATTGATTGCCTTATGTGTGGATGGTTGTAGGTTTTGTAAAGGGGGTATTACACAAACATATCAAGGTACCTGCAAAACATAATATTTAAGCTTAAAAGCTTGTACTAACCCATAAAATACTTAAAACACAAACAATTAACAAAATAATACAATTTTAACCTAAACACAAACTAAATGATTAAATTAATGGCTAAACACATATCAAACTATAGCCTAAAACACGATGTAATTGACACTTTTCGCATCCCCGCGCTTAAAAATTTGCTTGTCCTCAAGCAAACAAAACAACAAACAACATAAAAACAAAAAGCACACATTGCAATAATAAGGTAGTGTCTTCAACTTCACAAAACAAATTTAACTCTAAACATAATCATTCAAGTTGTTCCAAATTATTAATATGCAAAGTCCGCGTCTAGGAGCTCTGGACTAAATATACATATTAATCAAAACTTCAACTTTTGTTTAATGGAAATGATTATTTGGGCAATAAGTTCTTTAGTGAAATTGATATAGTTCCTTGCACTTTTCAATACAGTAATGTATAATGGAACATGAGGGCCAATGGGCATGTCAAAGGAGCTAAGGTCTCATCAAATATCAAAGGATGTATTTAGGCATTTTTTTCCTAATTATGATGATAAATAAGATGGAAGTTGTAAGATTTAAGCAAGTTCTTAATATAAAGAATCTTATAGAATTCCCTTATTAAGTCACTGTCTCAGTAATTATATAATCATCATATGGTGATAGGTAAGAGATACTTAAACAATTGGCTTAGAACAAGTGGGACATTATTGGTTTATATTCTACAGCCAATCGCTTTAATTGTAGTTTAGTCTCAAAAAAATTTAAAGATATTTTTTATCTTATACATTTTTAGATGTCTATGATAAAGTCCATGGGATAATTATACACTGCAAAAGAAATTATAATGAGATTATAATTATAAGATTCATATTACATTTATGTATTATCTTTAAATTGTGCCTAGTCATTATTTTATTAAGACTAAACATTAATTGAACATAAAAAGACTAGCATATATTACGTTTTTCCTTATAAAGGAAGTAGTGGATCTCATAGGCTAAAGTATAGAGATACTTAAACAAACATATGGCTACTTGTTAGAGAACATGTTCACTGAATAGACCCGATATAAGAAATCCATTTGAAACGTTATTTGTATTTTTATGGAAATTCTGATTGTGATGATTGTATAAGTGATCCTTTGACTTACGGTCTCTAAAGCTATATTGTATAAGGATTGCTATTTTTTCGTGTTACTTACGACCTATGTAATCGTAGATCGTTCAGTCGATAGTCATTGGATGTAGCATGAACTAAATGGAGGTAGTTATGTGATCAAGATATGATTTATCGTCCTAAAGTAATTAGGGATAATATTCCATTTTTCTCGATTAGTATTGATTTAGGAAATTCTTGACTAAGGTGGAATGATACTTTGTAAATATTTTACAAATATCATCAATTAAATCAATAGCTAATGACAGAGAACTAATATGATTGGACTCAAAAAGAGTAGCATTAATTCCATTATCTATTTAATCATAATATTGTAATATGAAATGAATGATTTATAAGGGAAAATTATGAACAGAAAAGTTAATCAAAATTATTTTGACATTCCTAGATATTTGGATGATCATGATGCATTGCTAAATACCAATCTTGATGTATGATTATAAGTTGTTTAATTGGATAATTAAAAATAAATTAAAAAGAGTTTCAATTTATCTAATTCTAATTCTAATTATAATTTATAATCATTTCCAACATGTTTAGAAATCTAATGAGTCTCACATAAAGAATGAGATGAAGAGAGTAAACATATTTTGGTCAAGCTGGATTTGATTATAATGCTTGAGAAACTTTATAATTAAACATGAGATATTTAATAAATAACGATCAATATAAGATATTAGATCTTATTCGGGCATAATTGATATTTAATTAGAATTATTTGTAATTCTAATTAAAGTTTAGTTAAAATTAGAATTTAATTTTAATTAAATTACTAAAATGTTCAAAACTTATTATAAGTAGGCTTAAGCTTTATAGAGCTAACACTTCTTGTTTAACCATTTCTGTAAGAGTTACAGAGTTCTTTCAAGCTATTTTGTGAATATTGTTAGAGGTCGGATGCTTGTGCGGCTACGATGGCTGAGATGGATCGATTTTGTGAATGATTTGAGGGGTACAATAATAATATAATCAAGCTTCGAAATAAAGTACGAATTATAATTTATGCTTTATTATTACTTATAAGTTAATCATTTTATAGAATTAAAGTGATTTTTAATTTTTATAAATTAAAATAAGAAAAAGTTTCATAATTATTCTACTACAGTGAAGATCAAATCTCATCCCCGTTTTCCAATAGTTCCAGAGTAGTGATACATGTATGATATGTCGTTAATGCTTTTTATCAACACCGTTTATTTTTTTGGTTGCAAAGCTTACGGATTAAGAATGGACTTTAGTTGCTTCAAAATTGCAAATGTCCGTCGGTTATTTATTTTGCTTGAGATTGTCGGAGCA
>JANTNU010000004.1:21114099-21127881 GCA_024752395.1 Erythroxylum havanense
AACAAAGAAGTAGTAAAAATAGACGTAAAATAGAAAACAGACAGACGGAGAATAAAACACAGACGCAGACGAAGAAATACAGACGCAGAAGTTAGAAGCAGACGCAGATGCAAAATGTAACACAAACACAGACGCAAACGCAGACGCAGACGCAAACGCAAACGCAGATGCAAAAACAAACACAGACGTAGACGCAAACACAGACGCAGACACAGACGCAAACGCAGACGCAAACGCAGACACAGACGCAGACAAAAAGTATAAAACAGATGCAGACGCAAAATGTAAAACAGACGCAGACGCAAACGAAGATGCAGACGCAAGACGAAAACAAATGAAGAAATATAAACTCAAAAATACTGACGGAGAAAAGAAGACGAAGGACTTAAAGCAGACGCAAGAGTCAGTTCGAGTTAGTTACAGAACTCAACTGATTAACCGTTTCTTTTAAAGATTCAAGAAACAAGATTCAAGAAGCAAAAATCAAGAAGCAATTGCAGACAAAGGCTATAAATATAAGTCGAAGTCGAAGATTGCAATGTTAGCAAGAGCAAATAGAGAAAGTGCGCAAAAATTGTCTAAATTGTTTTATGTACGAAAAAGTTTGTCCTTGAGACAATTGTGCAAATTAGCTGAGAGCTAATTTTACTATAACAGGTTTCGAATACTTTTGTAAAAAAGTAGTACAGATAGCCTGCAAAAGTTAAGTGTGAAAGAATACTCAGTGTAGAGACCTGAAGAGGCTCGGGAAAGAATACTTGTAAAGTTGAAGAGATATTGAAATCTCAGAAAGACTTCTGAGGACTGGACGTAGCCCACGGTTTGGGGTGAACCAGGATAAAATCACTGTGTCAAATCCTCCCTAACTCTATCTCTCTTTTAAGTTCGAAGTTTTTGTTATTACATAAATTCTGAATCAAGTTTTTCAAAGTATTGATTAATTCGAGTTTACCGAAGTTTTGTAAAAAAACTTGTTTCTTAACAAAACAGTTTTGAAAAAGTATTCAAAAAGGGGAATACACAATTCAACCCCCCCTTCTCATGTATTCGTTATCATTTTATAAGTATTGTATTAACGTGTGATTTACTTCACTGCGCAACCCAAGTCGTTAAGTGTCGTAATGAAGGCACTCGACCAGTCCACAATTCCCTAGGTGTTTTAGGCACCGATTTGGATAGAGCAAAGTGAAGAAGACACATGTTGTTGTTTGTATGGCATATCCCTAGTTCGATTTTGGAAGGCTAGCATAGGAAATAATTGATCTTACCATCTCAATAGAGTCTTATTTTCCTCTTAGCTACACCATTTTGTTGAGGTATTTGATGAGCTGACAAATTGGAAACAATTCCATTGTCAATTAAAAATTGCTAGAACTCTCTAGATAAGTACTCACTACCTCGATCCGATCGAAGTTGTTTTAATGGCTTGCCTAGCTGCTTTTCAACTTCGAATTTGAATTCTTTGAAATTTTCAAATGATTCGCTATTTTTATGCAACAAATACAAATAACCATGTCTTGAATAATCATCTATAAAGGTTATGAAATATTCATAATCTCCTCTAGCTTGTATGTTCATGGGCTCGCACATATCTGTATGTACCAAGTCTAATGTAGATTTAGATCTGTTTTCATAGATGGGTAATGGATCATTATCCAAGCCTATAAGAATCTCATCCTTTACTAACCTGTCAAGTCTTTTCTGAATGATATGACCCATTCTAAAGTGTTATAGATATTTAGAATTAATGCTAGAGTCATTGGAATTTCTTGGTTTTATCAACTTTGTGGTGCTTAATGAGCCTGTCATATGTTCTATAAAAAAAATCCATGTTTAATTATCGCATCACAAATAAAATCCTTATTTTCATATAGTGAAACAACATTTTCAAAATATAAGGAATAACTAGATTTTATTAAAAAAAAATAGAAATCATGTTCTTTACAATCATTGGCATCTAATAAATATCCTCCAAAGATAACCTATGACCATTAGGAAAGTCCAAGATAACTACTCCCACTAATTCTGCTAAAATATAGGATCCATCTGCTATCTTAACTTGAAACTGACATTTAGGTAGTATTTTCCTTTGCTGGAATCCCTGCAAAGAATTACAAATATGATTAGTGGCTCCTGAATCTAATATCCAGGAATTAATAAATCTGTCACATTTCTAATTCCTAACAGTCTTAGGAAACCCATACCTTGTTTATTTTTTAGGGACTCAAGGTAGACTGGACAGTTTTTTTCCAGTGACCCATCTTATCACAGTAGAAACACTTTTCCTTAATGTTCTCTTTGGACTTCTTTTTCATAGGTTGAGCCTTAACTCTTGTTTGGGTCTTCTTTTCTACTGGACTCTTCTTCTTTTGTTTACCCTTACTCTTAGCTCAGAAGAAGATGCTACATTAGCTTCTAGCCCATTAGCCTTGATATTCAATATCTCCTTTGTTGTTGGACTATCTCAGGAGTTGAATCTCTATCCGGAGATGCAAGCTCATTTTAAGTTAAAACACATGAAATACATTCATGTTAAAGAACAATGTCAAGATTACGTCATAATTCATTAAAATTCTCTTCGTTTTCTAATTTGTTATTTTTCAAGAGCAAAGTGAGTGGATTCATTTTGTGGTTGATTATATCTGAAAATATAAATTATTAAAACATAAGCTTACTAGTAAATAAAATTAGAACTTAATATAAAATTACGATGCATTGATGCATAGTGATAGATTTAACAAAACTTAAAAACAATTAAATCTTTCAATTGATGAGATTTGTAAAATATTTATAAAATGTCATTCCATTGATGACATTTGTAAAATATTTACCAAATATCATTCCATATTAACCAATGATTTCCCGATTCAATAATAGTTGAGAAAAACAAAACATTCTCCCCAAGTGACTAGCCCTATAACTGAACAATGCTTCTTCACTTTTCTAATAAATTTATTTTAAATTCTCAAAAAGATTGAACATGAAGTTGTTCAATTTGAAACTTGGTTTTATGGATTGTAGTTCCTTTGTTCTGAAAATGTGGCCAATTATAAATGAGGAAACGGTGCGTGCACGCAATGCAAAAGGATGAGACTGTGCGGTAGCAATGAGAACAAATTTCTTAAGAACAAGACGTGTGCATAGGAATTAATAATATTATTATCGTTGAGACCCATCGCCTCCAATTCTGTTAGAAAGCCGTTAATTAATGCCTTCGGATTCTTCAGGCAATAATCTGGTCTGTCCTTTTATGTGTGGTTGCAACCATATCTATTGAGCATTAACTCTGTTCTCGATCTTTCTCTCAATACTAAAGACTTTCGGTGCCAGTAGTGGTGACGGATCTTTTAATGGTTAAAATTGCTTTGGCTTGTAATATTGACTCCACGTACCATTGCCAGGTGACAGCCGCCTAGTTATTACATATTTAATGGTCTCCCCATATTGTTGGCTAATTGAAATATATTTGTTTTTATTCTAAAAGGTTTTAATTTGGTTTAATAATCAACGCTTAAAAATATGGATCCCTAAAGTAATTAAATTTTAGTTGAACCAGATTTGATACAATAGTTAAATATAAAAATAAAATTAGTTTAAACATAAATAATTCAAAAGAACATTGTAAATATTGTATACGACTTTCTAAAAAAAAAGAATGTTAAGGGATTAGTCAATTATAATAAAATATAATTCTTTCAAATAATGTGCATATAAATATTAGTTTAATTAATGTAAGGAAAACAATAAAATGGTTAAGGTCTTCTTCTAGGTTTCACATTGTCCTTTCAACTGAGTGATACGATAAAATAAAGTAAGAATGCGAGTGATCTGATTTCCGTACATACTTACTAACAAATTTCGTGAAAAATAAATGGCTCTGGTGATTAGATCAAGGCCTTGCTCCAAAGCCCACATTGTTGACTTGTAGATCTTATGGTTTCCTATCACTTTTCCTGAGATGCACGGAAAACAGGTCACTATAAAGACCGATTGATGTATTTAATTATTTTCGCATTGAACTACTATGCAGTTTTGGTCAATTTTGGCTTTTGGTTCCTTTTTTTAATTTATTAACAAATAATAAATTTTGATTTGCAAGTCCAATATATTAGATAGTTCATACAATATTCAACTCAAAATAATTTAAACAATTGAACTTCACTCATTTTCATAAATTATAATTAATATCAAGTCAATCTTTATCATGTAACTAACATATTTCTCGAATAACCAAACTAATAAATTTTTTTTATTAGATTCATATGAATTATTAAAATTTGTTGAATGAGAAGAATGTCTTACTCTAACTACTATATTTCCTAGAATTTAGCTAGTGAACGTTGGGCTCTATTTGACATCAAAAGGGGTTTTGTTTTTTTTTTTGGGAAAACCAAATGTATATATTACTATAGCTGAAACTATTACATACATTACAATAAGTTCACGACAGTCAGACTCATCTACATATTACAGAAATTAGTAAATCAAGAAGCAAAAAAATTAGCTAAAAGCGTCACAATAAATTAAAAATGACATTGAATCTCCGTGTCTAACAATAGTGTGTGTTGTTGCTGATTAGCATAGATGTGTTCGCATATCAAAAGGGGGTTAATTGATTGTTTGTAAATTTTAAAGTTTTTTCAAAGTTATGAATGAATTGGCTAAGGTTAAATGATGGAAAAGAATGAACAATTCAATGCATGAAAATCGTTAGCAAGCACAACAAATGTAAAAGAATCAAAGGAGAGATTGCACAAAAAAAATTTATAGTAGTTTGAATATCAATTCTAGCCTATGTTAATTTGCTATATTTTATGTGATTCTTTTGCATTATCATCTTCTCTAACAAGGTGAAAACGAGTTTTTATACATTGTCTTTCTTTTTCTCGATTCAAAAGGAACCATTAAGCATCTTACTAATAAAAAAGACAAACCACGCCATTAGAAATTCGCTACTAAAACTAATTGCATGCTCAACAATAAATTACAATTCAACAAACGCCTGCTATGCTCTCTTTAATCCACTAGGGTTCTAGTCAACTTAAGAATGAATGATTAATGATTAAATGATCTTAAAACTCTTTCAAAATTAGCTTAAGTCTCATTAAAATATCATAAAAGAAAACATAACAATAAAGCAACTTAAGAATGAATGATTAGTGATTAAGTGATCTTAAAACTCTTTCAAAATTAGCTTAAGATTCATTAAAAAATCATTAAAAAACGTAACAACAAAGTTTTAAGTATATATATTACCTACTCCTAACTTGAATACTTATTAGAAACACGATTAATTTTTAAAGTATATACATTACCCAATCTTTTTAAATCGCTCTCTTTCTCCGCCCTCTCTTTATCTAGCTCTCCTCTTCCCTCTCCTATTATTTGTTTATATTGTTTCTTGCCTCTACTCATTTTGTTGCTAGTTTCCCTTTTACCAGGTCACTTACACTTTGTTTGGCCTCTTCTTTGAGCATGGTACTTTTATTTAGCTAGAAGGCAAATTTTTTTCCCTTTCCTTGGATAGTCTTCCCCACATCCCTTATAAGTTACTGTTTATGGAAGTACTTTTTGAGAAAGTTACCTTCCATCTTGTATTTTTTGCCTCTTTCAACTTAAGACCCTTAGTATTTGTACCACAACATCTAAGGTAATGGATGAATTGGGCTTTAATCCCCTCTCCTCTATCAATCCCTCTAGCTCTGCCTCTAGGAACATCTCCCACTTAGTTGCCTCCTTATAGGAGGATGCTCATTCCAACTTTATTGGAACTAACAATGGTGTAAATCCAATGGCAAATAAATCTAAGAGTCTCAATCCTATACTTAATTGTTGACAAGTGGTTGGGGAAAACAATGACAGTCCTTTAGAGTATTGTCCACTTAAGACACTTGAAGGGAGAGCCTTAGTATATTTATTGATTTTGGAACATAGAATAAACATCATTAGGATATGTCTCATACATCTAAAAACCAAACTTGAATCTAAATGCCTTAGTGAACAATTTCATCTAGGTAGGGAATCCTTCTAGAAAAAGGTTAGGTAGGAGCAAACTTAGAGCAAAAAAATTACAATATTGGTATGGAAAGTAAGAGGGTTAAATAACTCTCTAATGCTTTAAACTCTCAAGGATGTTGCGAGGGAAAAAAACCCTTGGTTATAGGGCTATTAGAAACAAAAATAAAAGTAAAAAATGTGTAGGATAACTTGAGGTTTTTGGGAACTCATTGGTTTTTCATCTTAAATTACATATGTAAATACAACGAGATAATCTTGATGGCCTATAACACACTTTAGGTGTAAATCTCTAACTTAATTATAACTTATCAACTTGTTCATTTCACTTGTAATGTGGAATGGCTATCAAAACCTTTTATGATTTCAATTGTATATGCATCCAAATTTGGTTGTCATAAATTAAAGTTATGAGCAAATTTAAGAGGTGTATATAGAACATTAAATAGAATCATCGTAGGAGCTATGAACTGTATATTAAACTCTCATAAAGTAGAAGGTATAAAGGTGAATGAAAAGGATGTCAACAATGATCTGTGACAAATGGTCGATTAGATTGGAGTTCTAGATTTAGGATTTGTAGGTGAACTTTACATTTGAAAAAATAAGCAGTAGGAGGACTTATCTATAAAAGGCTTAACAGGGCTTTTATAAATGGAGATTGGTTAAGGCAATTCCCTAGTTCCTATGCTTGCTTGGGATCTTCACTATGTTCAGATTATTTAATGGTGGAAATAAAAAAGTTCAATCCTAACCTAAACACCAAAGCTACCTTTAGGTTTTTTACTCGAGGTTGAGTGGATTTGAAGTAGTCAAAGATGGGTAAGGAAAAAAAATCAAGGGCTACAAGGCTTTCTAGTTAGTGAGGAATTTTTAGAGAGTTAGAAAATGTATAAAGGAAGTCCAGAAGAGGAACTGTTATGACATAACATTAATGCTTCAAAAGCCAAGGAATCACTCATAAAACTTCATTTTAAGAGGTATAAGGGGGCCATCACAATCAATAGCTTAGGGAATTGGAGACTAAAATTTTAAATGATTATTAAGTTGCTTTATTAGGACACAGCTCCATGTTATGGTAGAGGGCAAAGATAGACTGACGCAGAGAAGGGGTCTATAACTAAAATTTTCCATAATTTTTTCTTTTCTAAGAGGAATAAAGATAAAATCGTATCTCTTGATGATAGTAGGGGAAATATATGTAAAGACAATATATGTAGAGACAAAGGGAAAATAGAAGAGATTGTATTGAGCAATTACAAGAATCTATTGGTGAAATGTCATAACTCAGGATACTCAAAAGTAAAGCCATGAATTGTCATTTAAAACAATATGGGATGATAAATGAATTTGAAACTCATAAGTCTTTTAATTAAAGAGGAGGTAAAAGGTGCATTATTTAGATTGAATCCTAACAAGTCTCTTAGTCCAAATGGATTTAATGCCCATTTCTTCCAATCTATTTGGCATATTATTGGGAAACTATAGGTGGAAATAGTGCCATAATTCTATGTAAGCAGAAATATGAAGGAACTTAATATAGCACGTATTTGATTGATATTTAAAACTAGAAATCCATATTCTATAAATGATTTTCTCCTTTTTTCCCATTGTACACAGTATATAAAGTAATTTTAAAGATTATGGCAATAAAATTGAAGGAGTTTGTCAAGTGCATCATAAATCATACTTAAGTGGCATTCATCTCTCGAAAACTAATTGGGGACAATATCCTCAAGGTGTATGAACTTTTCAAAGATTATGATAAAAGATTATCAATCAAGAGTTGCTCAATTAAGATTTACATCTTTGAAGCATTTGATACCCTTAAATGGGATTACATTAACAAATGCTTACAGGTTTTTAGGTTCCCTCCTTGTTCATTGAATGGAATTTGGTTTGTTTTAACTGTTGAATTTATTGCTTTGGTTAATGAAGCTCCTCCTAAGATAATTTTAGTGGCTAAAGGAATTAGACAAAGCTCTCACGAGGATAATTCTACAAAACATTGAAATGGATAATAAATTTATTTATCATCATATATATAAGGAGATGATTATAAATCATTTGGCTTTTGCTAATGATCTATAATATATTGTGGATTTGACTCACATTCCCTTTATGTTTTAATGAGTTTCTTAAGTTAATCTCTAACATATCTAGGTTGAAAGTTAATACGCAAAAGAGCAAACTTTACATCTTTACTGATGTCAAAAACTCTTATAATCTTTGTTTTATTACTAGTTTGACATCCCACAATGCCCATTTTAAATAGCTTAAAGTTCCTATATCAACAAAGAAGCTAGGGTTCTCATAATGCATTTTGTTATAAATCCTTTTAAGATTAAGACCAATTCATAACAGGAAAAAAATATCTCCAAAGAAGGTAGATTGCATCTTATCTCATCAATCATAAGGAATATATGTGTTCATTGGTGTGCCCATATATTCCTTTGAATAAATATAATAAAGGAAATCATAACATATGTAAAGAACTTTTTATGGTTAGTAAAAAGGTGAGGATTATGAAGGAGAAAAGGTAAAATGAGGAGATTTATATTTACCTAGATAGAAAGGGTGACTTTGATTAATTTCTCTAAAGGTACAATAATCAATTCCAATAATCGAAAGAACCTAGAGATTGCTTAATGATAATGAAGCTTTGCGGACAAAATGGATGCATGCATATTATCTTTAGTATATCAGTTTTTGCAAGTAAAAATTTGCAGGGATCAATTATGGAGTTTGATTCAATTGTTTAAGATGAGAGATTTACATTATTAAATGTCAAATTGGAAATGGAAACAACACCTAGTTCTAGTTTAACAATTGGTCAAACATATGTCCATTATACAAAAAGGGGAACCTAAACCATCTGCACTTAAGTATTCCATAGAATGCAATGGTGAAAGTTGTCGTTTGAAGAAGTAGTTAGGATTGCCAATTCAGGGTTCAAATTGCATCATTAATAATTTCCCCTTTTATAACCCTAACTCCCTAGAGGAAGATAGGATGATATGATGGAGAGTTCCTCATAAAAATCTTCTAACTCTTTCTTATGCAAGATATTCAGGAATCAATCCTAAAAAGTATTATGTATGATCTAATATAGGCCAAAACAATAATTTTAAAGGCTTCTCTTATTTGTTGGTTAGTTACTAAACAAAGGCTAAAAACTGATTATAGGTACATTGAAAGTTAGGATCTAATACACCTCTTTTAAAAGTCCTCCTCTGAATCCATTGCTCATTTTCTCTTTCAATGCTCACACTCAAAGCCTATTTTAGCTAGATTTTAACATCTACTAAATAAGTTTTTATGGAGAAAAGGGATTGGATGAACATAATTAGATAGGCTAGTGACATTGGTAAGAGCACGAGACAAAATGGACACTTATTTAAGACAACAATGAATTGTTATATCTTCACCATATGGAAAGAAAAGAACTCCATGTTGCAAAGTCTTGTCTATATCAATAAGCATAAGCTCTCAACAAGACCATATGTAAATTAAGGAAATTATAATTACTCACAAAACATATCAACTTGCAAGCATTTAAATGAAAATCAGTCTATTGTAATTTGTAATTTGTAATTTGTAATTTTATTTTGTTTGGCTATGTTGTGCTCCTGTTTCAGGTGAAGACTTAAAGCTATGTTTTATCCCATCGTATCAGTTCTAAAACTAAGATTTAGTCAATAAAATTATTTACAAATCAATAAATTTTATTAAATAACTTCTTTGATTGTTTTCTTACTAAAATTTTGTTACATAAATATATTAACCCCCGTTAGGACTATAGAATTTCTGCACTAGATTAAGTATAAAAAAATATCTAGAATACATGACAAAAACATAATATAGTTTGATTTATTTCAACTGAAAAAAATTTATTTGTGCAGGGTTTGTATTAGTAGTCCTTTACTTGTTCATTACAGTATGAAGTAGTTGACTAGGTTATGAAATTAGATCCGACAACCACTCGTTTCATCGTCAACATCACACTAAATTTGAAATCTTGAAGTAAAACGGGACTTGAAAAGGTATAATAGTACGCATTATTAATCAAATAAACTTGAAAAGACTTGGATACTAATTTGTGACTCCATAAAAAAAATCTTCTATAAGCCCAGTTCTAACCATGCAATTCAACCAACTAAAAAAATTGTGGAGGATTTGTATTAATAGTCCTTTACTTATTCATTACAGTATGAAGTAGTTGACTAGGTTATGAAATTAGATCCGACAACCACTCGTTTCATCATCAACATCACACCTAATTTAAAATCTTGTATTAAAACAGGACCTGAAAAAATATGATAGTATGTATTATTAATCAAATAAACTTGAATAGACTTGGATACTAATTTGTGACTCCAAAAAAAAAAATCTTCTATAAGCCCATTTCTAACCATGCAATTCAACCCGGTGGCCCATATGGCAATTCGTTTTAAAGTGTACTCTCCATCTGTCGTCGCAATTAAAGCTACCAACGACCTTCCTCTGCCGATTTATTCCAAAATCGAACTTCCCATTTAATACCTGCCGTCGTCTATTTATATGTTGAAACATTAAGGTGGCACTGAACACGGACACAAAGCAGCAAACAAACACGAGAGAACTAAATGGCAAAATTGCGCTCTACTACTTCATGGTTAGTAATATTGTTTGTCCAAGTTCTGATACTATCTACGAGAAATGCTCATGCCAAAATTCCTGCAATCATCGTTTTCGGAGACTCCTCTGTAGATGCTGGTAACAACAATTACATACCAACTGTTGCTAGGAGTAACTTTGAGCCATATGGCCGAGACTTCGCTGGAGGGAGGGCAACGGGAAGGTTCTCCAATGGCCGAATAGCAACAGATTTCATCTCAGAGGCTTTGGGGCTGAAGCCAACTATACCCGCTTACTTGGATCCTGCTTATAACATCTCGGATTTCGCTGTTGGAGTCACTTTTGCTTCTGCTGGTACCGGCTATGACAATGCCACCTCTGATGTGCTTGTAAGTCCCCCATTATCGAGCCCAATCTTTTTTCTTTTTGGAAAATTATTTCATCTCTTTGTAAGTAGACACACACACACATATATGCATACACATATGCACAAGGATTGTTTATGCTTTTATTAAAACTGTACTTCTACCTATGATTGGAATGTTTGTGTGTGGTTACAGCCTACCCCGTATTCTTTATTTAAGAGAACAGAAGATAGTGAAAGTGTACACGATGTCCACAACTTTTTTTAAAAAAAATCATCATGGTGTATATATATTATATGCTTTGACTACTTGATTTGTGTTCTTTTTTTCATTGTATGATATGTCTATTGAATGCATTATTGGCACAGTAGTCGTATATAAAAATCTCATGCAAAGGGATAAAGCCAGATAATAACCAAAAAGAGTTCATTATTTGTTATGCTTGTTTTTAATTTTCCGATACATAAATATATGTACACTATTTGAAGCAAAATATAACGAATGTCATGGTACTTTACTCCATTACTTAACATATTCAGGGGCAAACAGTTGTTTTCCCCAAGACTAACAAAGCATGTATAGCCACAACTTCGACAAGCCTCAACTATTCACCTTTCCCTTCCCCAGTTCCCTGTAAAGTTAAAAAAAATTTGGGATTTTTGCTGGTTGTTGTTAATGTTGTAGTAGTAAGATCCAGTGGTTGTTGTTGTACTAAGATCATGAAGTGCTGCATCCATCATGGTTTACATGCTCAGTTGAATATCTCTGAAAGGACAATTTGTCAGTCTCATGTCACCGGTTATTTGTCCCTTGCAGGGTGTGATTCCTCTGTGGAAGGAAGTCGAGTACTACAAGGACTACAGGAGCAAAATGAGATCCTATCTTGGAGAAACCCAAGCAAACCAAGTTATAACTGAAGCTCTTCACATGATAAGCATAGGAACAAACGATTTCCTCGAGAACTACTACGCTCTTCCAGGTCGATCTTCCCAATACACCATCAGTCAGTATCAAGACTTTCTTGCAGGAATTGCCGAAAATTTCGTCAAGGAAATTTACGGTCTTGGTGCTCGCAAAATATCCCTCGGTGGTCTCCCTCCAATGGGCTGTATGCCATTGGAGAGAAATCGAAACATGATGATTGGTCGAAATTGCGTGGAGAGCTACAACGTCGTCGCTGTGGAGTTCAATGGAAAGCTAAGTTCTGTGGTTGGGAAGCTTAGCTCGGAGCTTCCTGGGATAAAGCTAGTTTTCTCAAATCCTTATGATATTCTCATGCATATCATAAACAGGCCGTCTCAGTATGGTGAGTAACTAACGAAGAAAAAATATCTATATCCATATGGGAGGTGTTTTAATGACTTTCACGGCTTAAGGTGTGTCTCACACTTTAGACTTTTCAACAAAACAACGTACAATTTTTAATGATCCCCACCAGAAAGTAAGTATATTAGGGTTAACAACATTAATTGAAACAAGGCTGGCTGGCTCACTTCAATGATTTTTTTTTCTTTTCTTTTGGGTTACATGCTTCAATGAATTTTACTAGACAAGAAGATTAGACATAATATTGGCTGCATAAAGGATTTTTTTTTTTTTCGTGGGTGGCAGGATTTGAGGTTGCTGGCATGGCATGTTGTGCGACGGGGATGTTTGAGATGGGTTATGCATGCAACCGGGACAGCCCATTTACCTGCACAAATGCAGACAAGTATGTCTTCTGGGATTCTTTCCATCCTACCCAGAGAACGAATCAAATTGTTTCCGATTATGTGGTTAAGAATGTCCTAAACAAGTTTATGTAATGTTATCAGCACAATACTCATCGATATATTTGTGCCTCCATTAGTGAGTCCACCGTTATAGTTAATGCATCCACTTACATAATTTATGTTCCACCAACTTTAAAAAGAGTTCCTCCTGCTCCATATGTACAAGTTTGTGCTGTATAAGCTTAAGAAGCACTTTCACTCTATTTCTTCTCTACATAAATAATCCAATGAATTACCATTGGGTTGGAAGAATTGGTAGTTCTCTTAATCTTTATATTATTATATCATTAAACATTTATCAAACATAAGCAAATATTTGTTGATACATATCATCTTTTTTAACGATGGCAACTGAGCCCAGTGAGAAACCATATATAGTTGTCGTGATCATACATAACTGAATTGACATAATGGGAAAACAATCTAACCAATATTGATCTTATGCTCCATTTTAATTTAACAAGGAACCAACTTGCTTAGTAAAGCACATGTAGCAAGTATTAAAACATACTTGTACGGAAAGAGGGCAGCCTTGTAATTGAAAAATTTACGTCTGCAATTTAATGTTTTATATAATTAGCAGTAAAATATATCCACTCTGTTGACAACTACAAATTTGCACAGGAAGTTCATTATATACACCAATTTTGTCCTCGAAAAGATTCCTTTTTGTTTCTTTACCCTTGCACATTTGAATGAACTAAATATTTCATATGGCTCTTTGCTATATAGTGGAACAAGCACAATGCATCACTATTAATACCCCTAATATATATCGTTGACACTCCAACTCCCTTTACAATAACTAATCCTCAAAACATCTTATTATCACTCACTTTACTATTTATCCCCTGCTTTCCCTTAAAATAAGGAACGACCTCAACTGTTCATCCTAAGTCATATAATTTCTTTTAGATGGAGAAAATGTTAGTAGTATGCCCTAGGCCAATGGATATTTGTTATTCATGTATTAACATTATGACTTGTTAATAATATATTATGAGGTATTCCTT
>JANTNU010000004.1:21185135-21195801 GCA_024752395.1 Erythroxylum havanense
AAGTCTATAGACATGATCTGGATACTTAACATCCTCGAAACCAGGAGGTTGCTTAACATACACCTCTTCGTCTATAACACCATTTAGAAATGCGCTTTTCACATCTATTTGAAAAAGCTTTATATCATGACAAACTGCATAGGCCAGCAATATCCTAATAGCTTCAAGTCTTGCTATTGGAGCATACGTCTCATTATAGTTTATTCCTTCTTACTGATTATAGCCTTGTGCTACTAATATTGCTTTATTCCGACTTACTCTTCTTAATTTGTCTAACTTATTCTTAAAAATCCATCTAGTTCTTATGATGGATTTCTTCAAGGGTTTAGGAACCAAGGTCCAAACTTTGCTCCTAGTAAATTGGTTCAGCTCCTCTTGCATAACTAAAATTCATGCTTCATCCTGAAGAGCTTCATCAATCTTCTTAGGCTCTATTTCAGAAACAAATGTTGCATTAACTTCTCTTCTAAATTTGGACCTTGTTCGGATTCCTTCTGAGGTCTCTCATATGATTAATTCTTCTGGATGAGAACTCTTATATCTCCAATCTCTTTTTAACCCAAAAGTTTATGGAATATCCTCAATCTTGTCTAACTGAGTTTTTTATGATGAAGCTTCTGTAGTATCACCTAAGGGAATTGAAGGGACTTCACTATCCATGCCATCTTCCTTACTTGGTTGGGAACTATCATCAAACTTGACACGAATAGTCTCCTCAACAATCTTCAAGGTAAGATATAAACCCTAAAAGCCTTCGATGATAAGGAGTAACCTAGAAAAATTCCTGAATGAGTCTTTGAATCGAATTTGTCCAACAATTCCTTTGTATTCAGTATAGAGCACTTGCAATCAAATGGATGAAAGTAAGATATATTCGGTCTCCTTCCATTCCATAACTCATAAGGAGTTTTCTTCAACAAAGGTCGCAACAACATTCAATTCTAAATGTAGCATGCTGTATTCACAGCTTCTGCCCAGAAGTACTTAGGAAGATTCATCTCACACAGCATGGTCCTTGCCATCTCTTGAATCGTCCTGTTCTTCCTTTCAACAACTCCATTTTGTTGTGGAATCCTAGGAGCAGAGAAATTGTGGAAAATTCCATTCTTCTCACAGAATATTCTAAACTTTTCATTCTCAAATTCTCCACCATGATCACTCCTTATACTGGCTATCGACATTCCTTTTTCATTCTGTAACTTTTTGGAAAGGGTTCTAAAATATTTAAAAGACTCATCTTTGTGTGAAAAAAATAATATCCAACAAAATCTAATAAAGTCATCAACAATAACAAGTCCATATTTCTTTCCGTCAAGACTTATTGTCCTAGTTGAACCAAATAAATCCATATGTAACAACTCTAGAGGTCTAGATGATGTTACAATATTTTTAGAAGAAAACGATGTTTTGACTTATTTTCCTTTACAACAACTTTCACAAAAGAAATCCTTATCAAAACTTATTTTTGGTAAACCTCTTACCAAATCATGCTTTAACAACTTTGAAATATGTTTAAAACTAACATGACCTAGCTTTTTATGCTAGATTAGTCTTTCTTCTTCAGTTGATAAAAAACACAAAACATTTTGATTTTGAAAATCTTCTAAATCAATTTTGTGAAGATTATTTCGTCTTTTGGAAAAAAAGAATATAGACTCATCTTTGTTTCTAACTTCATCAAGATTTTGATTGAACGTAACTTCAAAACCAGAGTCACACAATTGACTAACACTAATCAAGTTGTATTTCAAACCATCAACAAGCATCACATTATCAATACATGCAAAAGAATCTTTACCTATTTTACCGACTCCAATTATTTTGCCCTGCTAGTTGTCTCCAAAAGTTACAGATCCTCCCTTCTTATACTGAAGATTTAGGAACATAGATCTTCTTCCCGTCATGTGTCACGAGCATCCATTGTCTAAATACCAATGGTGCTTGCCGCCTCTTCCAAGGAAGGATATTTGCAGAATATATTATTTTATTTTTCGATACCCAAATTTTCTTGGGTCCTTTTGGGTTAGTAAAATGCACAGAATGATAATGATGCATTTGATAAGATTGTTGAAACTTCTTTTTCTGAAAGAATGACTTCCTTTTTTGTTGAGACTTATTTCTTGTAAACCCTAATCCAGTTTTATCACTCGGATGTCTACACTTTCCTAACATATCATTCATTTTATTTGTACTTTCAGTGAAGATAGCAAGATCTGCTGAAAGACTCTTGATCCTTAGCTTCAGTTGATTGATCTCTTCGGATCTATCTATGACTCCCTTTTTCTTAATTTCCCCTACTTGCTTTTTTAAGCAAGTATTCTCTCTTTCTATCTCTTGTGTATGTTTCAGATTTTCTACATATTTTTTCTTCAACAGCTTGTACTGTTTCAGAATAGCATGGGAATCTTCTAGTAGTTCAGAATATGCATCTTGCAAGTCATCATATTTAGAGGTTACCTCCTCATCTACCAGACATATATTCGCATGTTCTAATGTCTCAGAGCACGTATCTACTTCGGATGAATATAGATCCTCCCAGGTTGCCATCATGCTTTTCTTGCCTTCTCTACTCTTCTTTGGTTTCCTTTTTATTGTTGGACACTCGAACTTGTAATGTCCTGGTTTGTTGCACTTGTAGCATATGATGTATGTCTTATTTGTCTTCCCATCATCTTTGCCGTTCTTTTTGAAGATTTGATTTCCTTTGGACTTCTTCCTCCACATTTGTCTGATCTTCCTGGAAATGAAGGATAGCTCGTCATCTTCTTCACTCGACTCCTGTTCTGACTCACTGGAATCATCGTTCTTTGATTCTTCAATCTTCAGTGCTTTTGATGAATTCCTCTTCCTTTGAGTCTTGTGATTCTTTTATCCTACCTTCAGTGCCATCGACCTGTCCCGTTTGGGCTTGTCTTCAGCATCGAGCTCAACTGCATGTATCTTCAATGATCCAAGCAGTTCGTCAAGTTTTAATACACTTAAATCCTTGGTTTCCTGTACAGCAGTAACTTTTGGTCTCCACCTCTTTGGTAGACTTCTTAGGATCTTACGAAATTGATCTTGGTTGTCGTAAGTTCTTCCACGAGCTTTTAGTCCATTGATAATTGCTTGAAATCTTCCAAACATTTGATCAATAGATTCTTCATCTTTCATCTTGAACAGCTCGTGTTAGTTCACAACAATACTTATTTTGGATTCTTTGACCTGGTTCGTACCTTCATGTGTGATGGATAACGTATCCTACATCTCTTTCGCAGTATCGCATCCGTGGACTCAAGAAGATCTTTGCTTTAGAGTTCAGTTGAAATCTCACCTTCTGATCAACCGTCCATCTGATTCGTGGAATAAGATTTCCTTCATCATCCGTTGGTGTGTATGGTCCATTCTCTATTACGCCCCAAAGGTCAACATAAGTAGATTCGATAAACAACCGCATCCTATCTTTCCAGTAGTGATAGTCTTCTCCATTAAATGCCAGAGGTCTAGTAACTGAGGCACCTTCCACTATGTATGTATATGATTCCGCCATAATCTTTAATCCACACCTTGTTAAGGTGATCCTTGGACACCAAGCTCTGATACCAATTGAAGTGAATCACACGTTAATATAAGACTTATTATACGATATGCAAATGCACAAGAAGTAGGGGTTGAATTGTGTATTTTCTTTTTTTTAAAAAACCCTTCGAAAACGTTTTGTTAAAAGAAACTTGTTCTTTTCACAAGAACTACTGAAAATCAAAGTTATAACGTATTTTTCGAAAACTTGTATAAAACTAGTAAAATCAAAAATTGAAAGATAATAGAGATAAAGGGTAGAGAGATGTTGACACAACAATTTTTATACTGGTTCACCTCAAACCGTGGGCTACGTCCAGTCCTCAGATATCTTTCTGAGATTTCACTATCTTTCAAAAACGTTACAAGTATTCCTTGTCTCCGAGCCTCTTCAGGTCTCTTAAAATCAGTATTCTTTCACACTTAGCCTCTGCAGGCTATCTGCACTACTTTCAACTTTAAGGTTTTTCGAGCTTTGTTACAGAAAAATAGCTCTAGATTCCCAATTTTTTAGATCAAGCTCTGAATATGGTTTATCTTTCTTTCTCTTTTGTTATTTTTGTATTACTTGATGTATAAATTGAATTTCCAGATGTCATATACGTCTATGATACTCTAATTTTCATATTAGAGTTTGTTCTTAAGTTGTTTTATGACAATAGTTATTGATTCAATATAATTTATTAGTTGTGTTAATGGTGCATGTTCACATTTTGGTGATAAATCAAGAGAGTGAGTAAAAAATAATATGATTAATTTGGGCAACAAGAGTTGGTGAATTAATATGTTACAAGAGAACTTGATTATTCAATAGATAACTTCAAAACTAACTGAAAACGTTAGGTAAAGAGTTATGAATTGAGATAATGCAATTTTAGAATTTTAAGATTTAATTTAGGTTAATTGGCTAGGTTTTGAGAAGGAGTAATTAAACTCTTTGAAAATTAAGGATCGATACATAATTGAATCAGTAATCGTTAAGTGATCCAAAAATGAAAAAATAAATCGTATTCATTTATACTTGATCATCCTTACTTAATTTTGGCAATTGATTTGATATTTGTTATTTGATTGCTACAATTTTTGTTATTATTTTTCACTCCTATCATATTTTATTATCTGACACAAAGTTAGGTTCAATTCGTTGTAGTTAGTTCTTTGTATGATCAATACCTTTCGATACTACAAGCTACAATCTTTATACTTGTGGGTATTGAAAGTTTTATTATATATAAAACTTGCTCAACAGTAATTCTAATTAAAATTTAATTAAAATTAAAATTTAATTTCGATTAAACTACTAAAATATCAAAACTTATTATAAATAAACTTAATCATTATGAATCTAGCACTTCTTGCCTAACTTTTACTGTAAATAACAAAGTTCTCTCAATTCATTCTGTTAATACTGTTAGAGGTTTGATATTTATATGGATGCAATGGTTGAAATAGTCGATTTCCTAAATAGATCAAATGATACGACAAAAAAAAATTGTCAAGTTTCAAAATAAGGTACAAATTAAGATATATTATAATTTAATTATTAATTATTTTATAGAATCAAAGTAATTTTAACTTTAAAAAATTAAATATTAAAAATTATTTATAATTATTTTACTACCGCTAGATTTTGGATCTCGTCCTTATTTCCTAAAATTCGAATACGGAGAACGACGCAGGCGAACCGTTGAATGATAGACACACTCTGACCGAAAGTGCACCCCATGACCCACTAGCTTACGGTTAAAAAGTACGTAGCGCCACGCCACTTCCCGCCAATAACAATTAAGTAAGCCGTCCACTATTCACTATATATATTCTTATTCTCTCTCCCCCATCGCATATTCTCCAGAATGTTCTCTTTATTCCCCTTTCCATTTTAATTTATCAGCAAATCATTTCAATGCAACTGGGACGTCATTAGGTGTTTCTCGGGTCTGTCTGTGGTGGTTGATGGTGATTTTGGAACGATCCTAGATGTGATTAGTGAAACGTGTGTGTAGACTAACACGCCCTTCCTTATCGTTGTTGGTTGGAAAAGTCGAAGGGAGAAGCTTGGACTGGGAAGAGTAGAAGCGCGATTGTTTGTACGCTCCTGCAAAACCAGGGAATGTCCGATTTTATAAACATCAAATTTAAAATTTTAAACGGTTAAAGAATTAATTAAAATTTAAAATATAATTAAAAGAATATGTAATAAAATTTAAGTAAAAATATTATTAAATAAAATTAATTAATTAATTTATAAAAGATAATTAAAGTTCGGGAAAATTGAAGGAAGGCGTGTGTAACGCAATTCCTACTGACTCATTGCATGCGACGCCATCACGTTAACAAGATACGCTTATATTTGCTTCAGTTTTCTTATTATATTAATTTACACAATCACTGATCACCTTTTTAGTTGCTATTTTAGTTTTCCTATGCAGCACGCACCTTGCCGTCTTAATTTTTGCTCATGTTTTGCCTTTTTACTTTGTTTTTCTTTTTGCCTTCAAAATCAAAATCCTATAAATAACTGCTCAAGTTTAGGGAGGAAGCAGCATCTCTATTCTTTTCACTTTTCTTGATTTTCAGTTCAACTGTCGAAAGCAAAAACAAAATAAAAAGAAAAAGAAAAACAAATCAATACCCAAACAGAACATACCTCCTGATTCCTGTCTCTGTTCAAAGAAATCCATCCATGAAAGTGGACCACCACGCCGCCGGCGCTCATGGTGATGCTGCTGACACCATGTGCAGGACTATCGAAGTCGCAGTCGTCAATCACCACGATCTCTCCGATGACCTCAACCTTATCCCTCCTCTCAATTTCTCCATGGTTGATAATGGCGTCTTCAGGTCCGGCTTTCCTGACTCCGCTAACTTCTCCTTTCTCCAGACTCTTTCCCTCCGCTCCATCATGTAAGCCTTCTTTTCTTTTCACCTTATCTGTAAGAAATAATATGCTGTACGGTTCAAGTAATCAGTTAAAAATTTAGGGTTCCTTTGTTCCTTTATTTGGTGTAGATGTCTATGTCCCGAGCCATATCCAGAGGCAAACATGGAGTTTCTCAAGGCCAATGGGATCAGACTTTTTCAGTTCGGAATTGAAGGCTATAAGGTCTAGAACAATTATTGACGCCTTTCCTTTGTTTCTCTCTGCAGAAATTCTACTCCCTTTTATTGCTTGTTTATTTCTGTTTCAAATGTAGTCAATGTAGTTCAGTTCTTGTTGTTGCCGGTCAAAAAGCTTGTTAATGGTTCGCGTCTTATTGATATTATTAGGATTAATTAGAGACTGGCTTTATTTAAATAAATATTCTCTGTTAACGTGTACAGTACATATTTATACATATATAACATTGTTTTCTGTGGATTCTATTGGTGTCTTGTCTCCTATATATAGTGTGGCGTGGGCCACGGGAAAAAGACGTAATGATATCACGCTCTCTGTTCTTATTTACCATTTATTGCTTGGATTTTGCTATAACTCCCAAGTGTTTCGCTCAAAACCTCACCTAGTCTTGAAAATGTTACTGATTTTAATGTTTAGGTCTTGCATTGTTAAATGCTTTATTATATATGTATATATATATATTCATTGTTTGCCCCTTTTATTTAGTGCTTCCTGTATCTATCTTTTCCTGCCTTTTCTTTTCTACTGCTAATACTTGTCGCAGTTTCCTACTGATACAGTAACCAGTACCCGTTACTTTGTAGTCCGCAAAAGTTCGTAAAATATTTAACAATCGGAAGAAATCGGTAAGAAGAATGGGATTCTCAGGCAGTAGAGTCATTTCTGATGGCGCACATGGGAATTTGCCTTTTATCGTAAATGGTCATTATCACATTCGGTTACTCGTTTGATTTTTAAATTACTGTTTTGTCCAACTTAGCAATATGTGACGGAGCATTCATAAATGGGGACCATATTCCTTCTATGTTATCTTTTATTTCCCCACATTTACTTATTTCATTCTCACCCGTTCAATGTTTTGATGGAACTTCTAAATCTGCAGCCTGAACACCTTACTCCCTTTTGGACGCTAGTTTAGTTGCTGATATTGTACCAACATTTGGGAAACTTAGATTGACCTACCTAAGCATTTTCTCTTCTGCCCTGCAAATTTCCAGGGAACTCAAATTGTTAAATGTTGTAAAAGTAAGAAAACAAACTGCAGAACAAAATGCTCTTGTTGTCTTGTTCTGTGGGCAATGACATTTATGAGTAATTCTGATTTTTGATCTGTTTCAATGTATATGATGTTCTTTATTACTCCATGCGCTTAGAGGATGCTAACTCTCAGTCCTTTTCCTATTTAAGTTAAATTTAGCTTGATTATGGTAGAGAAAACAATGCAGCAGACTTCTAACGTTTACCTTATCAGCCCGTTACCTTGTTCAGAAGTTGGTACATTGATCCTTTATCAGTTAATTTACTTTATTCTTGCATACTTGGATTTGGTTTCTCAGCTTCAGTCTCATGATTATGAGCAACTCAAGTGGTCGTTGCTATTAGAAGCTGGACATGAGAAGTTCCACAATTAAATTTAGCAGATTTTAGGAATTGATTGAAGCTGAAATAAAGAAATTACCAACTCATTCTTCTTGAGTTGTTACAGTTGATCAGTATAATTCCTGTTTGAAACTGACCAGTTTAGTTCTGGAATTCTTGATATAATATGGAAAATTTGCATTAGAGTATTTTTTAGCCATCAATCATATATTGCCCTGGATGTGTGGAAAAAGAAAATGCCTCATAAGAAACTGCTTATGAAACTCAAAGCTGCAAGTGCATACTTATTCAGGTTACATGATTTTAGTGGACAGGCAACTTATATGATAAGCAGGCTGAGCATTTTATGTTGAATTAATTACTTTTCTATTCCTGATGGGAACTGCATGATTTGGATTCTAAATTATGACATCGATGTCTCCTTGTTTGCTGCATTTGGAAGGATATGCATTTCCTGTTTTGTCCTATCTAGTTAATTGCAGTCTGTTTTATGCATCCGTTAGACTTATAACATCATTTCTATAATCTTTACCCTTTTAAACAATTCTGGTGTTCATTTTCATTTAAAAATGTTATTGAGTATGCTCCTGACTTCCCCGTTCTTATTTGGGTGTTCCTCTTAGTTCTGGGTCATGACTGTCATATGATTCTTATGATTAGTAGAGATTACAATGGCATTTTGTTGACCTTCTGGCGTCTATCCTGGTTACTTCTAACACAAAAAATGTGCATGCATTTGTCACTTAAATTGGAATATTTGTGAATGCTTAAATTTCGTTTGTTTGAGACCTTTCGTCACTGCACAGGATAGTGAGTTAGTGACTGAGCTATGATGACCTAAGATGTGCTTATCTCACACATTGAATGGATTGTTATCGTGGGACAGTTGTTGCAGCATTATGGTTCCACAAACACTTGATTTTTCGCTGAACATATTGAATATTAGAAAACATGCTTCCTTACGTAACAATACACAGCCAGGTTGTTCTTTTTTCATTATCATCCGGGTTAGTAGAACAATGTGTACCTACGGGCCAAATGGTAGACTTAGTTGATCAAATTATATTACAGTTGTCTAATTGAATTAATTTGATAGATAAGTTCTTGGTGGTTTAGGCCTGATTATTGAACGGCCAATTTTATCTTCCTTCTATGTGATTTTTGACTTCGATTGAAATATCAGTATTTAGCCAAGTAACGCATATCCTCGATGTATTGCAGGAACCTTTTGTAAACATCCCAGAGGACACAATTCGTGAAGCACTGAAAGTTGTTCTTGGTAATAACTATACTGGATCATACATGAAATATGGCTTGGTAGTTTTATATAGATAGGATTATACTTATCCCTTTATTTACATAATGCAGATGTGAGGAATCACCCAGTTTTGATTCATTGTAAACGGGGAAAGGTATGTCGACCATTGATGCATGACTATAGATGTATACTATATATATATATATATATATATTCCAAGCTCAATATAGCAAACACGGAAGCATTCTTTTTTGTTTTCAGCACCGAACCGGTTGTCTGGTAGGTTGCTTGAGAAAATTGCAAAGATGGTGCCTGTCATCTATCTTTGATGAATACCAGCGGTTTGCAGCTGCCAAGGCCAGGGTTTCAGATCAAAGGTTTATGGAGTTGTTTGATGTTTCTAGCTTAAAACATATGCCAATGTCCTTTTCCTGCTCAAAGAGGTAACCATCTCGTTGGACTGAAGGACTTTGCTATCTTTTCTTTGATAGTGGAAGACAATCCTAGGTCCTGCTTGGAATAAATAGGAAAAGTCTGATGAGTTCCTGGATGCATGTCTGCACCAAACGGAATTATTCTTTTTTCCTTCTTGGGGATAATAAGGAGCATATATTTGCGCATGTCCTGTAGATGCTGTAACTATTCATATAAGTCGGTGCTTATTTCTTCTTGAAATTCACAGTTCCTAGTTTCAAGATTTCGTTACACAATTCTGAACATGAATCATGGAGGTTTTATCTTCTCGTCGCAAGCTGCTTCAGCCAATTATTATGGAAAACGCTGTGCAGATAGAAAAGCTTTTCTGTTCTTTTGGATCGCGAGTCTTTAACAGGCTCGGTGAAATATAGAAAGTACAATTTATGTATAAGAGTTCGCGCAACATCTGTATTATGTATTTCCTTAAATAACAAAATGTGAATGAAGCATGTCCTCATTAACATTTGGTGCCTATCCTGTTCACGGGAATTTCTGTTTTATGCCCCCACAGGAGTTTATATGTATGATAACCTCTTATACAAACATATATTTTGACAAAAAATGTTAAGAAGAAGCTAAAATTTCTGCTTCTGGTACAGGTATTGAGCAGTGAAGCGCAATAAATAGGGTCAAGAGTGTTAAAATCATAGATAATGCCTAGCTTAGTGATTAAGCAGGTTACGGATTTTGTTGTTGAGGATTAAAACATTAAATTGAACGTGTCATCTGTTGAAATTGAAGGTCTCTAACTCTCTGTTTGTTATACTCAATACTTTTACCCAGTTGGAATCTGAGTCGTGAGTTTTTAATTTTACTTTTCAAGTTAATTTTTTCTTAATGATGTGTAACATAATTATATAAAAATATTTTTATCT
>JANTNU010000004.1:21290921-21305980 GCA_024752395.1 Erythroxylum havanense
CCGTCCTAATACTATACAAGAGGCTTTAAATATTATCGAGTGGAGGGATGCAATCTTGGAGGAGATGAGAGCTTTGGGGAAAAAATAGAATGTGGTAGAATGTGGGAGTAAGTTGATCTTTCGAGAGGAAAAACACTAGCTAGATATAAATGGGTGTTCACCATAAAGCACAATTATGATGGATCACTTGAAAAATGTAAGACTCGCGTCATTGCTAAGGGGTTTGCTCAAAACCACGGCATGGATTATTTAGAAAGTTTTTCACTTGTTGCTAAGTTAAATATTGTGAGAGTGTTGCTTTCTATTATAGTTAATCTAGATTGGACTCTACATCAATTAGATGTGAAAAAATCCCTCCCAAATGGAGATTTAGAAGAAGAGGTGTATATAGAGCCTCCCCTAGGATTTAGTGAAATCTTCGAAAAAAAGACTATACAAATTTTTAAAAATCTTTATATAGGCTATAACAATCACCAAGGGCCTGATTTGAAAGATTCTCAAGATTTATGAAGTCTCAAGATTTCTTACGGGGGCAACCTTATCATACTCTATTCATAAAAAGCTCTGCAGAAGGAATGACTGCGATTCTAATTGTGTATGTAGATGAACTTATTCTTATTGATGATGATTTTAAGGACATTGAAATTCTTAAAAGGAATTTTTCAAAGGAGTTTGAAATTAAAGAGCTGGGGTATGTTAGATACTTCATAGTGATGAAAATTGCTAGATCTAAAAAGCACATAGTAGTCATCCAATGAAAGTATATATTGGACCTTCTAGAAGAAATTGGGATGAATGGATGTGTTTCAGATATTCCTATGAAATTCAACTCAAAGCTGGGTAAAGTTAAAGAAAGAGTTTCAGTAGATACAAGTAAATATCAATGACTGGTAACAAAGCTAATCCACTTATCTCACATCAGACCATATATTTCCTTTGTTTTCAGTGTAATAAGCCTTTTTATGCGTACTCCCTATAAAGAACACTTTCAGTATACAAAATCTTAAGATACTTAAAGGTAACTCTAGGGAAAGAATTATTCTTCAAGAAAAGTGATCAAAGGAGAGTTGAAGTCTACACTGATGCAAACTCGGCAGGGGTTCTTACTGACAAAAGGTCAACTTCTGGGTATTGAACATATTTGTGGGGAAATCTAGTAATCTGAAAGAAAAAAACTGTGGTAGCTAGAAGTAGTGTGGAGGTAGAGTATAGGGCAATGGGTTAAGGGATTTGTGAAATAATTTGGCTTAAAAGAGTAATGAAAGAACTTAAGGAACTAGTGAAGTAGCTAATGAAGTTTTTTTGTGATAGCAGAGCAACTATCAATATTGTCAACAATCCAATTCAACATGATCGCACGAAGCATGTGGAGATTGACAGACATTTTATAAAAGAAAAACTTAAAAGTTGACTCATTTGCATACCATTTGTACCTACAACACAACAAATTGTTGATGTCTTCACCAAAGGGGCTAGAAAGTAAAATTTTGAGTTCTTTGTAAGTAAGTTTAGTGTGATCAATATCTATGCACCAACTCAAGGGAGAATGTTGATATTATAGAAATAATCAGTTGACTATCTTTAGAGATAATTAGTTGATATTCTATTAATTAGTTGAGATTCTATCATTTAGAGAATAAATGCATTCTTCTTAATTTAAGAAGGTAATTAGAATTTTATTGTCCTATATAAACTCCTTAAACTATTCACACAAAAATTAAGAAAGAAATACTTTATGTTCTTTCTTCGTATATACTACAAAGGAATTTCATGAAGCTAGGGTAGTCAAAAAAAAAACTCAAGAAATTACCTGAAAGAGTATAAAAAAAATTAAGCCCAACAACCTAGAAATTCTTCCTTCCATAGAAATATACAGCACAGGTTGTACAAAAAGAGATTTTTGGGAGTTGATGCTAGTTTAAACGTGTTTTTAAAGTGGTGGATGGGAGTGGGCGGGCTATTGAACTCGAGCGGATTAACTTCATTTCTTGAGTTTCGCGTGGGCGTGGAATCGCGGTTTCTATAACAAATCCGTCAACTTTTTGAGAAGGGGGGTTTTGGTGACAAATGTTTAAGAATTTTGAAACACATGGGCTTAGTCTGAAATGGGGCAAACTAAGTGCTACCATTTATAAGGTACAACAACAGTCCATAATTAAATGTTGATGCATCACAACCCAACCCCCCACCAGTTATTTCTCAAGTTGTGAACTACCGGTTGAATTGTAATCAATGGCAATCCTTAGATTTCAAAAAGAAAAGAGCTTTTGATTAATGCTCTGGGAAGTTGGGTCTAAAGTTGGAGATAATTGAGTTTACTGTGAGATTTTAGGTTAGATCATTGCGAAAACTAAATAAGATTAGCAAGAACACCCAAAGGCCAAAGCACAAAATTTACATTTTTGGCTTTGGCCAGTAGAATACTGAATACTCCGGCTGTGTTGGACTACGATATTGTAGCTCTAGTAGTTGCAACACTTGGTCAAAAGCGTAAAATCATGTAGCCGACGATTATAAAAATGTGCTTTCTGGATTTTCAGCAGAGAGCACTGCTGCTGTCATATAACAATATTCAAAGAGTTTTGGTACGATTAATATTAATACTAGCAGAATTAAGGTATTTTGATAAACCAGTGGAGCAACAAGATGCACATAGGAAGCACAGGTTGTTGTTCCGTTCTTCAAAAGGCACTTCTCAACCTGATGCATATGTGCCTGACGAAGATGCATTGGATAGTCTTTTCAAAAAGGACGCAACATCTTCTGATGATCCGACCAAATATCGTGCATTCGTACAGGTTCTTCCAACAGCACACGAGAAGTAATTATCTCCCTTGAGATCAAGCACATTGAAAGATGTCTTTTCTGGTGAGGATGATGGTTTTCTCCCACTTCTGCAGTTATGATTATTTGTCTTCATCTCAGTATTTGGTAGAGGACGTTGTGACTTACTCTGGGATGATTTTGACCCAGTCCTACCAACCGGAAGCTTCAAAGGTCTTCTTTCCCCAGGTAACTTCAGTCCATCTGTTTGTTTGGTTCTTATTATCCCAAACCCATCAGAAGGAAGCTCTGGCTCAAAAAATGTATATATATCTTCATCCTGAAGAAGTAAAGAAAACCTATTACAATCTATGACAAAGTGAGACGCCAAAAATTGAAGGGATAAGATAGGATCTGTGACAGTGGCATGTCAACAATTGAAGGGATAATGTATCAAGCCTAAAGGAGAACATGTTTGTATCTTTTATGTGATTGTCAAATAACTTGAAGGTGGTGCACTGTTCACAAACAATTAAAATTCTTCAAGCTTAACTGGGACTTGTCAACAAAGTGAATTCCAGTAGAAACATATGTACTCTATTTGGGAAGCAAATATGGTCGCACTGCTGTTGCTTGATTTTGGGTTATTCAGGCAACTACAAATGATTGAACATTATTTTTTCTTGGAAATATTACTATTGTCCCAATGTAAGGTCTGTTGATATTTTATTCTAAGTGGCAATAATTCAATGAATCTTGGAACATAGTCCACAAAAGCCTACAAATTACCTTTCATAGATCATTGCAGTTGATAAATCAAGTAAGTTGAAAAGAGTTACACTGCTATGAAGTATGATTCAGGTTACCTTTCCCAGAAAATGTCCAATACAAAGGACGTAATCAATTGGTGTGGTCATGGATTTGCTGTGAACTATCTCCCCAAGGATTCTATCAATAAAAGCACCCTGAATAGACAAGGACCTATTAAAAATAGATAAGAACCATAATATAAAAAAAAAATCTACAATTTCAAGTTTGCCGTGAGCTTTTGAAATAGAAAATAACTAGTTACCTTTGTAACACCAACTGCTCGAACTTCAACTGAACGGCTACCTTGTACCACATCAACAGACGCATTAGAAATTGGACCTGTCCAGAGATGCTGCAGCATATCTCTTGCTTGAAGTCTTCCAAATTCAACATCTACAGCAGCAAAAAGATGTAAACAACCACAAATGGAAGGACAACCTCAGTTGACACTAATAAAACCATGTACTAGCCTAAATTCCAGAAGAAACAGCACCTGCATATTTGTAGTTCCACACAAGTGAAGTTTCACGCTGCTCAAAATGTGATCGGGGAGTCCTCTCTGTGAAATACTCAAAAACATGCTGAAAAAACAAGCCAAAGAGGCATATAATTCTTTAGTAGATAGTGATCAGCAATTGCAAAATCCAAACTCAACACAAGTAACTTCAGCACCTTCACACTGTCCACCCATTCCAGATTTGAGTGGTCTGGCATTGTTGTCATCCATGTTCCGACTGTATTGCGTAAAAACATTCCATGTTCAGCTGCCAACCACATTTCATAATCCCCAAAGTTCTGTGGATGAGAAAAGCTCGATTACAATATAAACATAATAGGTTTAGAAGGAATCAACCATAGAATTAGGTCAAATACAGCATCCAAAGTGCTTCTATCACTCCCACTGAGCACAACAATGGTGGTATTTGAATCCCTGCAAAGTGCTTTTAATGTTTCTCTCAACTCAGGATGCAACTTAAGTTCCATTTCTTTAATTTGATCACCTCTTCTCCCAGGTGTGTCCACTGGTTCGGTTAATGTTGCATTAAATCCCTGCAGTTTAAACAGCAAAATACATGGAACAATAATGAAATACAGTCTTAGAACCAACGAAACCACGCATGCTAGACATGTCAACCCCTGGTTCCTTTTAACATAGAAAGGTCATCAGAAATATCTTGTATGGCAAATAGCAACCACAAAGGGGTTCCAACTAAACAAGTCAAACAGAGCATACCAGTATAAGCAATCGATTATTAGACTGTAAAAATCGTGTAACTGCATCTTCTTCTGGAAGTGGTGGTGGGACTTGTTTGGTCCTTAATTGTGCTTCAACAACTGTGTCATTCAGTTCACTGGGAAGTAATAAAAATGTGAAATGAAAATTCAGATAGCAGAGGGCATTAATAACAACAATAAACAAACAGATGGAACCCACTCTAAACATAATTCTGCACTACAAAATTATGGAGAATCCTAGAGCCATCAGCAAATGTACAGCTTGATGCATTTAGGCTTGGGTCACATGTAAAGGAACATAATTTTATAAAAACGTAGCATTTAAACTGTGTTCTTGTTTCCAAGTATACCCCTTCATTGCATTATACAAATACGGAATGTCACAGAACTCTTAATAAAACAAAGTAATTTAAACAATTCTTGAGTGAATCTGGCTCCTTTAAGTCAAATTAAATAACCAAGAAACAGCAACCAAAAATCCACATAACAAATAACTATTTCAGGCAGGGTGAACAACACTGGTCCAGACTAAACTTGCAACTCTCTTCAGCTTTTTCATGAAACACCGCAGCAAGTTCTTCAACATAACTAATGCAGAGGTGATTCAGATTATTGTTTGACACATGGATGAAAAATGATAGGAGTGTATTACTGTAAACTACATTAGTGGGACATCAGAAACGAGATTACTCCTCTGAACAAAATTACCAATTGCAACATACTGGCATGGAAGATATTTCTGCTTAAAAGATTCATATAAAGCTGCAAACACTGTAAACATGCCAACCATATTAGTTATCCTCACCATGTCTCAGGCTTCTTAGTTGGTGAGGAGATCAAAAGACCTAAAATTTTATATTATATTGCTTTATCTTTTAACAAGGGATGGGAAACAAAAACAGACTCATATGGATATGCCAAGGAAAATAAGCTTACAAAAAAAGAGTAAGAAGTACACCTTTTAAATTAAAGCTATTCATCATACCTCACAAAAGTTTCTGCCCATTCTTGAGCTGTGTGGGTAGTGACGTGTCGAAAATTATGTCGATGTCGCTTCTCTCTTTCTTCTGCTGACATAGTCAAAGCCTGGCGTATTGAATCAGCAACTTCACTAATGTTCCAAGGATTCACAAGGATTGCTCCAGCACCTAATGACTGTGCGGCACCAGCAAACTATAGAGAACACAAAGCAAACTAAATGTCAAAAGGTCAACACGATCCATTATTGTGAAGATAATCCAGGACCACAAATCTTCCTACATAGGTAATAAAAGAGCAATTAAAACAAAATAAGAAAGAACATTTCAGATAATAAACATTACAAATATACAATATTCTGAGTACTACAAGGGCAATAGATAGAAATAACAATGACGATATTAAGATGGGAGGAAAGCAAATCTTGTTTTTAGAAGTCCAGAACATAACTTTTGCTTCATAATCTTAGGAAAAAATTATACAAACCAAATAAAACAAATTGCAAAACCAATTTATTTAGCCTCTAACTACAAGAACATGGCACTTCAGCGCCAACTATAAGTGATATGAATATGTGAAATATGATATAAAAAGGTGGCAATCTAGATTTTTCACAAAAGAAAGTCAAGATCAGACCAACTTATATGGTCTATGAGGTTATGCAGCATAAGTTTTAAGCACTTGGGATCACTTGTTCCTCATTTTTATGTCATATCAGTAAAGAGGATAAATATGTTAATGATTTCATTTTCACTTGACAATGACATACAAACAAATGTCAAAATTAAGCTTATTATCCATCATTTACGTCCAGCAAAATATCTGATGCTTGCAAGATTCAACAAGAATGATTAGATAATATGACCTGAAGATTGCTATCTTCGATACTTTATACATTGTAGAGGGATGATAAGACTCTAGGTAGTGGTGTTGCATCAGGATCAGTTAGATTAAAAATCATGTATTTTCAGTAACTTATATTTACCTCGCTGAGAATGAGAACACCTTTCTTTGAATCTTGGCAAGCAACAAACTCATAACTGACAAGATTCATTCCATCCCTCAAGGAAGTTACTAGTGCTACATCTGTAGAGACCATATGGAAAAGAGAATTATGTGCAAAACACCAACTATTATTAAACAAGACATGCTTTCTGAAACCTTCATGCAATAATCTATGCAAACTATTAACTCTATTCATCAAGGGTAAGATTTAGTTCTGTCAAAATTTTTCTTGTAACCACATATTTAAGCCAGTGGCAGTACCTAATATGAATTCTTTTTTTTTTTCTTTGATCATATTATGAGCACTAAAACAACAACAACGTCCCAATAGAAATTCCGCTGAGATGCAAAGTTTAGGAAGATCCCGATGTACGAAACCTTACTCCTAACTAGTAAAGCAATTGTTTTCAATAAACCCAAGGCAAAAAAGTCTTTGAAAAAATGGGTTTGAAGAAAACAAGAACCAAAAACATAAACAAATAACTACATAAAAATCAAAATCAAAATTCAAGTAAATAAAGATAAAATAAATATAAAAATAAAACTAAGTAAATAAATAAATATACAAGAAAAAAGACAAATAAATAAATAAAACAAATAGGCAATTGAAAGAAAAATATGAGTGCCACATATTAGCTATGCCTGCACAATTTTGAAGAGGTATTGCATGTTTGTTCCATATAAAAAGTTAACCTCTAAGCGCTTTGAAGTAAGAAATATAGACAACCACTATCTTTGATATTATGTTTGACATCGTAACTCCTCCAGTCAACTCGTTTTCTCATCAAGATTCCACTTAGTTCACTTCGAAGTACATAATTTAACAGAACTGATTGTCCCAATATTTCAAATTACAGAACTGTAAAGAAGCATTATTTATCTTGACAGATCACAAGAAAACTTCTAATCAAGAAGTCATTTAACTAAGAATTTTTTGAGAATGAAGATAGTACCAGTAACTGCATATAATGCACATAATGCAGGAAAGTCCAAAGAGCGATCCTGTAACGGAAAAGGACATGCTTTAGGAACTTACTGTATCAAAAGATCTCTGTTTCAATCACAAAATAAAACTCCTAATCTTGGTTATATCTGCAGTACCAAGAATCACAGAATGAGCATTAAGCACATAAATGGCTTGTTTGTCCATAATATCTAGAGAAAAAGAATAGTTATGTGACTAAGTACTTACAGGAAAAGATAGAGTCAAGATGTTAAACAACCACTGCACTATTGCAAGGAGGTACAATTAGCTTAAGGATATGAGGAATGAATTAGAGAATAGAAATTTAAATGGCCAGGCTAAAATTAGTATAAATTTTTAGAAAGAGACCACTTTGCTATTTCTCACTCACTTTGGAATTGGAAAATTAGGATTACAGAGAAGATGCCCCTTCTCATTGCTAACAAACTTTGAAAAGCTCAAAATATGTAATTTTGGTTTGACAGATACTTTCTGAAACATGTGAAGTATCTGGAAGACCAGATTGATCTACTTATGGTCTGGTATTAAGCCACAATAAATATGATAAGAGCAACAAAAAGGTCAGGAACAATAATCCAACAAATGGATTGGAGTTCAATCACACAAATATGTCCAGAGACTCCAACAACTTTAAGTTTATTTACTAAAATTTCTCAATAGAAAAGTCAATTCCCTTAGCTCTTGTCAGTTGCATGAAATGTTTGATTATGTTGAAGCCAGGAATCTTTGTTAGATTATTAGAGTTCTTGATGCAATATGATATATAAACCTACTGCTTAGTTATGGCTCACATTTTACAAAAGACTTCAATAACAAGGGTGGGGGTTATCGTCAGGAGGGAAAATTTTGTTCATAAGCATTGCACATGCCCACCAACTTGCAATGCTTTAGAAACCTCAACACTCAACAAGTATCTATTCTTAGCCTAAATCTCCCTCAACTTTCTTGACAAAAATAATAGCAGTTCAATCATATCCAATGAATTCCAACCCAATAAAAACACTGAGATTTTGTATTCTAATAAAGGAGATACACAGATGAAACAGTAGAAAACCACTACTTAGGGTTCATTCGATATGGGAAATACCATGCTTAATGGAGAAAAACTTCATCACTTGGGATGTTAGAAATAAATAAAAAAATGAATGTTAGTTTGATATGTAATCTCTAGTCCGGAACGTCTTCACGAAAAACTAAAAATATACATTGACAACAAAATGCATTTTCTCATCCACTTATCCAAAAAATCACTATGTTACATTAATATTCTATTATACTTATCCACAAGAAAAATTGCATATTAATGATAGACAAGCACACCTTTTCCCCAATATTACGAGCACTAAAGATATAAATCATTTAACATGACAGAGAAGACTAAAATCTTCCTTAATATATTTAGAATTTTCATACAAATTATAAATATTTTAAGGAAGACCCATATTTTTCACAAGTGTTTATTTATCTATTTTAAATATAATATAAATATGCATCAATGCATCAATCTTCTATTATTATTTACATTGAACACCCTATTTAAATATTTCAATTTCTCCCATATCGAATTAAACTTTTTACTTGAGTTCATAAACTACAATTCCTTATAAATTGCAAGACACCTTAAAGTTTTATGGCCAAGAAGATAATTGTCTATGAAAGGCAAAAAAACAAATTCAAGTTAAGATGATAAATACCAGATGATGTATAGGGACAGCAGTCAATGATCCAAATCTTCCATTAATGCGCCCAACAATTTCATGAACCTGGCTCGTAAGTTTTTGATCTGCATAATAAACAATATATCTATATATATCATTCAGCATAAGACAGTTTACTAGATGAATAATGCTAACAATTCTATTATCATTGCCCTTATATTCTAAGAAAGAATTCAAGTAAAAGGATAACAAGAAATCAAAATGTTGGTGGAAGATACCAAGATACAAAGATGATAATGTAGCTTAGAATAATAGCCTTGAAAAGAGCAGGAATTAAAGGGATAAATTGGAACCTTCTCAATAAATGTTAGTGCTCACAAAGAATGATGAGTTCAAAGATCCCTACTGCCCACCAAGGACACATTTTCTTAGGAGCTGAGAATTTTTAGCAAACTAGCCACACCTTCAAAGATCTTATATAATCGAACATTCTAATGAAGGGCTTATCTTCCACAATCAACCCATAAGAAAGAGATATTAAATTATTGAAGTTGAAAGACCTGTCTGCTAGAAACTGAAAATAAGACTCCTAAAATATTCATTATCTAGAAGACAAGCTAGAAAGGCCATCCAACGCTTGAAATACACGACTTTGTTGCATTAATAACTTTCACTTGCATTATGGTCTATCATTCGTCTCAGCTCCTCTACATTATACGAAAAACTGTGTCTGTTTCAGTAAAGCATTGTCATCTCTATCATAGCAGTTTAACTCAAGTAATATGACCTAAATTCCAAGTCCCACTATGTCTATTATAGCCTCTATTATTTATGTACACCTGAACCATCTAGACTGGACAACAGAATCGTTCTTATTTCAATGAGAAAACACAAGCCATTCAGATTAATTAGGAAAGCAGGTTGAAAATCCTTGGTCTAAAATTAACAAATGAGCAACTCTATGATAACAGTGCAAAGAATATTAGGAAGCCTACACTCGGGAACATCAGTTCTTGTTGGCACGGCAATTTGCAGAAGTACAACTTTATCACGCCAGTAAGAGTTTTCCTCCAGAAACTTTTCAAATGCAAGAATTTTCTGTGGAATTCCCTTTATCATATCAAGACGATCAACGCCTAACATTACCTTCAAGAGAAATACAAGCAAAAAATGAGAATTCAACATAAGCGTGGGAGATCAAGCAATGCAAATGATGCAGCCTTTTCGTAAATTAAAGACAATATGCAATCTAGGGTTACTAGATAAAACAGCAATAGAGTAAATATTCAAGTAAGTAAACTGTAGACCTATTTGTTAAAATTTAGCAAGGCGCAAGCAACAAAAGCAGTATTTTATATGCATTCAGCTTAAGCAGAACAAAGTCAAACATATACATAAAACTTAAACAGGCTTCAACCAACAATTAGTGAGAGTGGAACCTACAAACATTCACTAAGTACTGTAGTCAAAGACAACACGTTCACTTACATCAACAACTGAGGAAATATATCATTCAGAATCTCTTAAAAGTTTATAAAAACCACTTGTGAGGTGAAACATTCACGAGCGTAAATTTTGAATCTTGCTAGGAATCTTTCATCAAAAGATAAAACAGATTCAAGATAGAGATACTACAAACACAGAAGGCAGAACACCATTATTATGTCATAGGTATAATGCCACTTCAAGCAACAAAAGTACTAATACATGACAAGAGAAGGAAAATCACATATTAGCATGTCATTATATGATGTCATTTAGTATGGGCTATTCACAAAGTATCTGAGGTTCACATTGTAAATATTTTTCCTTGACTAGAATCACTTATACAAGATCAAATGGTTAGAAAACTTCAGCTGTCCTCCAAAGTATTTCTTTTTTTTTTGTGTGGAAATGAAACTGTCCTGCAAAGTCTTATCATGCTATAGTCTTCTTTTTATTTAGCAGAACCTACAATCTTTTTTGGCTCTTTTTTTGTCAATTTAACAGTATGAAGCTCTTTTATACAAATCACACAAACCCCGTGGAGGGGTCAATGATTAACACAAAGAACTGCTTTCTTTTCCTGACAACAAATAGTAACGGTAGCTCAAACATTTAACTCTTTATGAAAGTTGGCCTTTGAATATGAAATGCTTTACCTTTCTTCCAGCAAATCTTTCTTTCAATTCTTTGATGTGTTCCTGTACTGAAAACTGCTCAAGTGCCCCTATGAATCTGTCTGAGTCAATTCCTATAGGAAACTGATGTACAGAGATTAATTGGGAATATAAATAAAGTAATGGCAGGATGTTAACTATCTTGATGTAATATGTTCAGATGTTTACATGGTTCAGAAAACGCTAACATAATTGATTTAAAAAGAGGACATAATCATATTAACAATTTTATTCAAACATACTGCAGCAACTCGTGTCAACCTTCCTTGATCCTCAACTCCTTCAGGTGTTCCCTCAAGGCCTAGAATGCGGGTACAAGCACTGACAAAGTGCCTTGCATAGTCATATGTATGAAATCTGTATAGAGTTGCATGTGAAGGAAAGGTTGAAGTTTAGGATACAGAATAACTTTCTCTGACAATAAAATGAGAAAAATGAAAGAATTTAAAGAGTGCAAAATCATCAAGCAAGGAAATTGAGTTTCAAGGACAATGTTCACAACTTAATTACTATTCATCAGCTAGTTGATCTGAACTATTGTCTGACAACATGTAAAAATTGTAGGAGTGTCACTATAACATCCAAAAAATCAAGTATTGCAAGCCACAAACAAGATAGGATAAAACATAGATTGAAATTTTCTAAATCCTGAAGCACCTTTCTAATGAAAACTCAAAGCACTAGTTATTTTTTTATTAATAGTAGAACAGGAAAAACAACAAATATTTCATTCCTGTGGTGTTAAACTAAGATGTGTAAACGTGCAAAGAGATGAGAATATTCCTTTTACTGGTGTATGGTTAGATTGTTCCAGAATTCATGTTTAAGTCACTATGTGCTGCTCCCTTAAATCTCATGTTATACCATAATATTCCAAGTAATGCAAGAAAGCATAATAAAATATGAACCGGAACACCCTAATCACAATATAAACAGCACAAATCAAAAGTACTTCCTGGAGAAGTACACATAGTAGCATAAGTTTGATAATTCTTCAGTTATCCATCACATAATAAGGACCAAAATGGTAAGGGAGAAGCATTTTCCTACAATATGGAAGAATTAGTGAAACAAATGAATCTCACCCAACCAGATCAGCAGCAAGAACTGAACGCAATAGCTCTGAACGAGATGGCAGTGTTCTGTGGATTTCAGAAGAAGGAAATGGTGTGTGGAGAAACCAACCCACTTTCATATTGATATTGTGTTCTTTTAGGCATTTTGGTAGGAACATTAGATGATAATCATGGCACCAGACTACATCACCTTCTTCATAGTGCTTGTTCACCACGTCAGCAAACATCTGATTAGCCTTCTTATATGCAGCAAACTGAGACTGAAAACTTCGGGTTGTGGCCAAGCGATCTTCTTGTGGAAGCCCAAGGTAATGAAAAAGAGGCCACAGTATATTGTTGCAGTAGCCATTATAATATTGGTGAACAATCTCTTCATCCAGGAATACGGGTATGCATCTCTAAAATAATCGGGGGACATGAGACAACAGAAACATCAAATTAACTTCAATAAGTACCGAGTCATTAAAATAAATTTTAGAAAAAAGGCTGAAATACATGAAAAAGAAAGGGGAAAAAGAGTTGAGAACTTGCCTTCTCAGCCAAAGCTTTGGTCAATGCATTCTGGCCAATCTCATCTGGCACATTTACTCCAGCCCAGCCTATCCATCTTGCCTCAAACTCTTTCACACCTTTGATGACATCAAAAAGTTCTTCAGTGGAAGGAAAACATGTAAAATTGTACCCAAAGAAAATGTGTGTGTGTGTGTGAGAGATAGAGAGAGACAGAGTCGTATAAATCACGAATAAGTAACACACACTTAAAATCAATAATTCAAATTAACTGAACCATGTGGTAGTTTGTAGGGTCAACAATTTTATTCATTTTTTGGATCTACAAACCTAACAAGGGCCACAATCTTCATCAGGAACTTCAGTAACCAACCTTTTTGCCAAGCAAAACGATAGATTTTTATTAAAAAGAAAAACAATGAAAAACGAAAGGAGATCTAAACGAGTTACCTAGAAGAGCACTGACTAAGCCTCCAGCACTTATCTCTAAAGACCATGATTCTTCTCCTCTTCTAACTGCAGAGACGGGCAGTCTATTAGCAACAACCAATAGCCTTTGTCTCAAAGGCAATCCGTCCTGCTTTTCACATCCTTCTGGATTTTCCCTTGCAGCTGCAGCAGCTGCTTCCAAGTATTGTTCAACATAGGAATTGTTGTTATAGTGGTCAACGTCTCTCGACCTGAAGCCATTTTCCAAGGGTTCAGCCCCTCCATGGCTATCAGTCGCCTCATTGGAATGGTAAACTTTGCTAATTTTCCTTAGGTAACTTTCTCGCACGAGCCTTGAAACACGATCTGAGCCACCGTTGTACTGGTTTCCAGGCATGCGCTCACTCTAGAAGCACCAATTTTCCTTTTCGAGAGTTGGATGCTCTTAAAAGAATTCTGTGTCATACATTTTGTTTCACGTCAGTACATTTACGGGTCAATAAACACTCTAGGCCACGACAAACACTCAATCTTTCAATTCAGTGATTATAAACTGCTGTACTATGACAATACATAATCATCAGTGAATTATTAAGAATGATGAAGCATCTTCAGTATGTTCATCAAATAGAACAAGGATAACGAAGAGAATGGGATCCGCAGAATTGTAGAAGGGAACAAAAAGAAATGGGGTCTACAGAAAATCCTGCCTATATAAGCCCGCATTAGAAGTGACTCAAACATGAGAAAGCCATCAACAAGCACTACAGGTGTGAGGAGGAAAAGCTCTGCTGCTTCTCTTGATCGAAAGAAAATGGAAAAAAAAAAACTATCCACACATTGCATGAAAGAGAACACTTGTAGACATGGAACTGAAACACCGACCGAGTTAAGGTTAACGAAGCCGAAATCTGAGAAAAGCAAAAAAGGTACAAGTTTGAAAGAAAGAAACGCACTACAAGAAAAAGGTCACAAGACTTAGCGTAAACGCGAGACCCGTGAAGCGGAAAAGCAAAATTTTTAGGGAAAGGAGGGGGTGGGGGGCCTAGGCTACCTTTTCCCCTGAGGCTGAAAATGAAATTCGATTGAATAAAGAAATGGGTTTCGGGAAACAAGTGACCGAGACTGATAGAGGGTTTTAAGTTTTAACTTTTAAAGAAAAGGGAAAAGAATAAAGAGCGCCAGACAGATCAGAGGAGGAGGAACCTACTTGATTAGCTTAGGTGGCGTATATCTTCGTTATTTAACCAAAAAATTTCAGGATTGATCTATATTTTAAAACTCGGACCGATCATTAAATTGATGGTTTTATTAATTATCGGTTTGACCGGTTCAATTGGTTCAACCATATATTAAACCGGTGTGACGTAATAATTATGCAATAATTATATTTAATTATATATAATATTAAAAAATTTTAAAAAAATCAAAAAAATAAAAAAATAATTAT
>JANTNU010000004.1:21319973-21331948 GCA_024752395.1 Erythroxylum havanense
TTTTTCAGGATCAGAAGAATACCCCGTTAGGCCAACGGGAGTATATTTGCAGGATTCAAGTGAAGGATAGAAGTCGGGATCAGTTCGTGTCTGCATTGCATGTCTTTATTTATGTAATGGAGCGTATATTTGTATTTAGGAAATAGGCCCGAGTGACTATTGGAAATTGTGTATAATGAAATTGTATATGATTGAATGAGGACACAACTTGGGGTTTGAATTTCGCATATATTGTTATGTGAGAAAAAAATGTACCAACTACTGAATGAGTGTTTTAACAAGCCACCCTGGCGGGGCACGGACTCGAATATCACCGTCGATGTCGGGTTCGGGTCGCGCGGGAGTGGGGTGCTACAGTTCACCTATTCTAAGTCCAAGTACATAGATAATGTACTAAAGATGTTTAGTATTTGAGATATCCATTATTCTATGTATGAGTAGATGTTTGAGTTCAAGGAGATAAAGATATTTACTTTAGAAGTAAATCATAATTAAGGTTTATTTTAATTAAGAACAATATCATTTAAGATTGGAAAAATTCCAATATAGCAATCGTTGCTACTTAAGCCATAATACTTTTATCATTTAGTGGAAATGATTAATTGGATCAATAAGTTCTTTAGTGGACTTGATACAACTCCATACATTGATCAAGACAATAATGTACTGTGGAACATTAGAGCCATTGGGCAAGTCAAAAGAGCTAAAGTCTCATCAAATATCCAATGGTGTATTTAGGAAAATCTTATTAATTATGATGATAATTAAGATGGAGTAAGATTTAAGCAAGTGCTCACTATAAAGAATTGTGTAGAATTCTCTCAATAAGCCATTGTCCCTATAGTAGTATAACTGTCATATGGTGATATGATACAAAATACTTAAATGATTGGCTTAGTACAAGTGGAAGATTGTTGGTTTATGACTTACAACTAATCGATTTGGTCATAGTTTAGTGATAATTATTTAAAGGCATTCTTTATCTTGTATATGTTTATATGTATATGATAAAGTCCATCGGATAAATATGCATTGCAAGTAAAATTATAATGAGATTATAATTTATGAGATTCATATTGTATTTATGCGTTATCCCTAAATTGTTTCCTAGTTGTTGTTCTATTAAGATTGGGCATTAATAGGATATAAAAGGGATAGCATACGTTATGTTTTTCCTTATGAAGGAAGTAGTCAATCTCATAGACAAGTATGGAGATGCTTAAACAAAGTATGGGTGCTTGTTAGAGAACAAGCTCACTGAATAGACCCGATATAACAAATCCATTTGGAACATTACTTATATATGTATAAAATTCTAATTGTGATGATTGTATAAGTGATCATTTGACTTGAGGTCTCAAAGTATCTTGTATAGGGATTGCTACGTTTTGATACTACTTATGACCTATTTAATTATGGGTCATTCAGTGGGTCGCCATTAGATGTATCATGAATTATATGGAGACAGTTATGTGATTAAGATATGATTCATCACCCTAAAATAATTAGGGAGAATATTCCATTGTTCTCGATTTGTATTGATTAGGAAAAATCCTTGACCAAGGTGGAATGATGTTTTGTAAATAGTTTACAAATTTAATTAATTGAATTAATAACTAATAGTGGATAACTAATATTACTGGACTCAAAATAGAGTAAACAATAATTTTATGCTCTATGTCTAATCGAAACATTGTACGATAAAATGATTAAATATAGGAACAAATCATACACAGTAAGGTTAGTCAAAATTGTTTTGACATTCTTAAATATTTTGGTAGTCATGATGTGTTGGTGGACGCCAATCTTGATTTATGATTATACATTATTTAATTTGATAAATAAAGATAAATTAAAATAAGTTTTAATTTAACTAATTCTAATTATAAATTACAATTAGAATTTATAATTATTGCTAATATGTTTGGGAGTTTACTCGAGCTCAGCCCTGGCGGACCACAGGCTAGGGTGGCTTGTGGCCCGATGGGCTAGGATAGATTAGCTTGTGGCTTGGCCCATGGTCCGATGGCCCACGGGTGGGCAGGGCCAACCGCCCATCTTATAATTTGAAAAAATGTCAAAAACGATGTCATTTCTGAAGTAACGGTCATGCCATCGGTTGGGTCAGGTTGGGTCAAAATTGACATCCCTATTAATGGATCTCTATAAAGAATGAATCGAAGAGAGTAGATATATTTTAATAAAGTTGAACTTGATTGTAAATTTTGAAAAATTTTATGATTAAATATATGATATTTAATAAATAAGGATCAATATGAGATATTATAGTTTATTTGCGCATAATTGGTATTTAATTAGAACTATTTATAATTTTAATTTTAATTAAAATTAAAATTAAAATTTAATTTAATTTAAATTATTAAAATGTTAAAAACTATTATAAATAGGTTTAAATTCTATGGAGCTAGCACTTCTTACTTAACACTCTCAGTAATTGTTACAAAGTTCTTTCAATCTGTTTGTAGATACTGTTAGATGTCAGACACTTATACGGCTATGGTGGTTGAGATAAATCAGTTTCCTAAGCAGTTTATAGGATACGACAAAATAAGGATCAAGATTTGTAATAAGGTACAAAGCTTATTATCAAAACACACTATAATTCTACCATTGGGATGTTGAGAGTGATTACTGGCATATTGCTAATTATGAGGAAGTAGCTTCTGAGATTACACTTATCATGCTTCATTCGAGATTCCAAAAAGACCATAAATGACCGCTTTATTATCTAAGATTTGATCCCTGATTTAAAACTTTTTATGACGTTTCCACCTTTAACATTTCAAGTTAGATCTATCATTTATAGGAATCCACTAGAAGGGATCTTTTTTCTTTCTATTGGATCTTCTTCTACTTACTGGCTCAAATTCAGTTCTACTACCACACTTTCCATCTGTATTTTCTAGAGATTCTTAATTAGAGGTGTCTATGTCATGCATTGCCTCATCTTATCTTACCTCTTTCCCCACTGGAGTGCTAGTTTCTTTCTCAGTTGATGACTTCTGACTATTTGTTTGATTGGTTTCAGGCAGTGTGTGTTCAGGATCTTTGGATTAATGGCTGTTAGCTTATCGAATTCTACTATCTTGAAGATTTTAGAAGTAGGCCTCTATATTGTCTTTCTTTTTTAGTTAGGCCTCCATGCATATATCTCTAACTACATCCTTAGTGGGTTACATATGCTCTTTGAGCCTAATAATGGGAATTTCCTCAGGTAAACTAACTAGATCACTAACCAGGATGTAGATTCTAGCATAATTGATCCTTTGAAGCTAGCAAGATGTAGTCATTAGCATAACTAGAACTAATGAAGCTAGCAAGATGACTAAGAGCAGAGGTGGTCTAGTATTATAGAGGTACACCATGGATGCAAATCCATACAGGAATGTGCTTATGTTTTATGTCTTCTATGTTTAGTTCTAGTCTCAACGTTTGAAGGAGAATTGGTTTATTGTACACATGCCAAGTAAGTGAACTTGAATAGGAATATATTCATCAGAATTCACTAAAACCTTCTTCAGACCATGCTTTCTTTAGTTGCTAAATGCCCATTCTTTCATAGCAGGAAAGGCCATTATTTTATTAAAAAAGAAACCGATTATGATGGTATTCCATCTTTGTGCATCAGCTTTGAGAGTCTTCAAAGGAGGAGACACTATTCTATTTTCTGTAGCTTCGCTTGTAAGACAGTAGCTGAGCTTAGTTTCAAGTCTATTATCTGTTATTAGTAGCTGCAACTTCACTTATAGGACAAAGTTGAGCTTAGTTTAAGGTCTACTGGTGGGTAGAGGAGGATGAATAAAGGAGGGATTCATCCAAAGTCATGGAGGACCTTTGATAAAAAAACTATTAGGGGGAGAGCGTAATATCCAAAAAGCTTAAAAGGAAAAGGAAAGGAAGGAAAATTGAAAAACTATTCTAAAAATGGTAGAGGAAAAAGTAAGAAGCTGGGAAGAAAAGATAAACTAAATTACCCCTACTTTTGAAGCATGAAATAGTTTATACTAGTTGAGCACAATTTGTTTAGGAGGGTTAAGAAGCTAAGGAGAAAAGGAGATGATTGAGATAGTGACTTCTAGAAGAAGGAATGGCAAAGGATGAAACAAGAGGTAAGTAGAATCGATAAAAGGAGGAAAATGCGTTGAACAAAAACACACCAAAATGGGAAGAGATAAGATAAGAGAGAGTTGGTTTGACAAGAAGGGAATTCATGAAAGATGAGCTCCACTGAGACCAGATCGTGAGGAACCTGTTGGTACCAATATATATTTGTTAATAATATCGAAACCAAATAATAGGAAATATTGATGGCGAAGAAGAAAAATAATTTAGAGAGAATTTCCTTCTTATATAATTGTAACAAAATACACAAATACAAATATACTATTTTCTCTCTCAAACTCACAATATTTTTCTCTCACACAAACTCTCTATTTTTTCTTTCTCACACACTGCACTACACCAATAAAAATTTTATTTACACTGCTGGTGAATATCACATACACTCTAATGCAAGCTCAAAGCTACGACATACACATATATATAGAGAAGCAAAGCTAGGCGGTTTGCTTTCTTAGCCAAATTGTCCAATTACTTTGGGCAATTCTTGACCACAAATAAAGATAGCTCAACATAGCAAGTTGGCGACGAAATCAAAACCAAAATTGGCTTCTTCTTTTGATTGCTTCAACACTACAATTTTTACTTCAACCTTAAGTAATTTTTATTTTAATTTTCAAAATCTAATTTAATATATTTTAAACAGAACCTCATACAAAGAGAGCTCCCCGTCTTCTATACTTTCGAATTTATTATCAGGTAAAATGAAATTATGTGAACTTGCTTAGGTGGCAAAGGGCGATCTTTTCATAATTTTAAAATTATGTTCTTTTAGAAATGATTATACTAAATCTAGCATGTAAACATAGTAATCGTATCAGTTGATACTAATTTGTACAGTACAAAACAAGAAAGTTTCGTAGTAAACATTAGTATCAACCAGTGCCAGTTTTATTGATATTTTGGTTACTGTCCAGTACCAACTAGTAACAATTGGTAACTAAAATATCGGTCAAATACTATTTTGAATTATAATATTAAAAAATTCTAAGACTAAATTAAAAATTTTTAAAATTTCCCTAACTAAAATAATAGTTACCTATATATAAAAACAATGACTTAATAAAATTATCTATACTTTATTTTATTAATAATAATTTTATAAATTATAATATATTAAATATAATTTTTTGTAGTGTAATTATATAAAGTAATTATAGATTATATAAATAAATATATTAGTTTAACATAATTTGAATATTATTTAAAATTTTTATATTTCAATGTACATGCTTTTTAGTGTATATATGTGAAAATTATTATAATATCCTTTAAATTATCTAAAAAATTTTAAATTAAATTCACTTATTATAAACGTATATTTTTTATTTTTTAAAAACTTTTATATCTATAAAAAAGTTAAACTATATTTTAATTGTTTGGTTATTATTTATATTAAAAGTGTCAAAATGATATTAAAAAAATTTAAAATAGTTGTTTTTATTAAATTTATATTATTAGACACAGTAAAGTCAAAAATTATGCCTATAATGTACAGAAGAAAAAAAGTCCAAATAAAATTTAAAAATAGTTGTTTTTATTAAATTTATATTATTAGACACATTAAAGTAAAAAATTATGCCTATAATGTACAAAAGAAACGAAGTCCAAATCGAACCAGAACTTCTTGTGCCTCAGAATTAATCTCAACGAAGCTTTTCTTGCGAGCCGTAACCGTCCAGACTCCAGAGAGAAGCAAAGAGAAAAGGTAACAATACTTTTAATTTAAATTCTTTCTTCTTTTTCTTTTCTTTTTTTTTTGGCTTAAGTTTTCTATGTGTTCGAAGCTTGCTTTCCTAGTTTATATAATTGCGTTATCGGAACCTGCTGTTGATAAGTTTTCGGGTTTCTGTGATTTGTTTTAGGTTTTCTTGCAACTTACTTTGTTTTGTGTTTTTTTGATGATTTACACTTCCCAGTTCTTGTATGATTTCATTAGTCGGTCAATTGGGCTTTTGCCTTTCGATTGAATTCGAAGAGTACTTTGCACCAGAGTTTCGCATGATTTGTTAATGAGATTTGAATGCTGGGAGTATGTTTGATTGTGTTATTTTTGGTGGTAACAGAATCGTACGACATGCCGAAGAATAAGGGAAAGGGAGGCAAGAACAGAAAGAGAGGAAAGAATGAAGCAGATGACGAGAAGCGTGAGCTCATCTTCAAGGAAGATGGTCAGGAGTATGCCCAAGTGCTTCGCATGCTTGGTAATGGTCGCTGTGAAGCCATGTGCATCGATGGCACCAAGCGCTTGTGCCACATTCGTGGAAAGATGCACAAGAAGGTTTGGATTGCAGCTGGTGATATAATCCTTGTCGGCCTCCGTGATTATCAGGATGACAAGGCTGATGTTATCCTCAAGTACATGCCTGATGAAGCTAGGCTTCTGAAGGCCTACGGTGAACTTCCTGAAAGCACCCGTCTCAATGAGGGCATTGCTGGTGGTCTCGATGAGGAGGACAACGGTGGTGCTGATGATTATATTGAATTTGAAGACGAAGATATCGATAAAATCTAAAAACTTTTCTTGTTATAATTTCTTGTTATAAAGACAGAGATTACTGGATGACAGCAACGGATAAATTATGAGCCAAGACTAGGTATTGCCCCCTATAAATTTCCGCGCGAGATGTTTAACTGTCTCATGCCAAATTCCATTCTGTTGAAAATCTTGGGTGTGCAGATCTTGCTTTTAGACTTTGCTATTAGATGCTAATATTATGTGCTTCCTTGGTATCATAAGTTATAATGCTCTATCATGGAAGGTGCACTGCCTGGGTTTTTAGTTTAGTTTAGTTTAGCGGTGATGGACGCTAATTACAACAGATTTCTTTGAATTTAGTCTGGACAATCCAATTTCAACTGCACTTCTTGAAAGACAAAATGCAACTCAATAGTCTACAATTGCAGTCTACTGCCATTGGTGAGTGCTTCAGAATATGGCGTCATTAAACAATGACAACCAGGTCCAGGAGAATTGAGGTTTTGAGGGTGACAATAATTGGTTTTATTAGTAGATTGTTAGATTACTTATTCTCTTGAGTTTTTCTGCGTTTTTTGTTTTTTACATTTCTGCATATATATGTTTCACGTTTTGCACATACGTGTTCTACATTTTTGGTTTACTATTTTTCTGAGCTTTTGGTTTTTTACGTTTTTATTTTTAATTTTTTTATTACAAATCTCAACTAAACATATTTTTAATTTTTTAATTAAAAAACAAAAACTAAAAATTAAAAAAGAAAAACTACAATAAAAAAACATGAGTAGATATAAACGATCCCTTAGTTTTGAGGAGGCTTTGTGAGCTACGCGCAGGTGAGACCAGCCGGAAGAAGCTGGTAGTAGCAATCACACCTACTCAAATGGGAGCTAGAATAGGAGCATGAGGTAAGCTAGTTTGGGCACCGTTTGTTGCTATTCTAAATTGGAACTCCTCACTTATGATCGTGCTGATAACCCTCTTATTTGGAATTAATAGAAAGAGCAATTCTTTCGGAGCTAACGAATTTTGAAAGAAGAGACAATGGGGTTGCAGTGTTTCATCTTAACCTAAGAAACAGACACGGACACGGACACGGACACGGACACGGGACACGACACGGACACGAGGACATACCAACTTTTAAAATTTGGTGGACACGAACGTGGCATGTACATATATTATAAAATTTAAAATTAAGAAAAAATTTCAGAATTCATAATATGATATATATATTGATTAATGTGTTTCAAAACTTCCAACATTTTGATAGTTTATACATATTTGATATTTTATAAGCCTCTCTAAAAAACATAGATCACATATTTCATTAAGCAATTTGTCAACAATTTCATATCCAAAAGTAGAATTAGTTATTCACATGGGTATTTACAACCAAAAAATAGAATTAGTTATTCACATGGGTATTTACAACAAAAAAATCTAACTAATGTATCCACTATCTAATCACTTTACTTTCAAACATTGGCATTGTTTTCATTAGCAAAGATCTTACTCTTCAACTCTGGTTCATCAAGTGAAAGATTGGCAACTTCAAGGATTCCATGATCATCATCAATTGGTGAAAACTCATCTCCTGCAATATCCCACATCATTGTTTCTCCTTGTTTGTATTGTGAAGATTTTCTTGAAAGGAGTCGCAAATTAGTATGAATGTATACTAAACTCTCAGCACGTTTAGGTTTGATCTTGTTCCTTTTAAGGGAGTGAATAAAATAGTAAGTACTCCAATTTATTTCACAACAAGATGAAGACGATGGTTGTCCAAGTAACTTGAGAGCAATCTTTTGAATAATTGGAGCATGAACACTATGAACTAGCCACCAAGATTTTGTATCAAGGATACCTCTATCATTTATAGAGTCATAATCACCAAACCCTTGTCTACCATCCGAAAAATTAGCAAACTCAATGTTCATTTTTCTCCGATCTTCTACATCAGGAAAGTACCTTTTCAAACATTCCAATCTCTCATTGGTGAGCTCCAGATCTTGATTTGGTGGAACTCGTTTTGAGTCTTTACTCAACCATTCATGACTATAGTACCTATATAGTTATAAGAAAAAAATGTTATGAATTATTTATCAATTACTATTTATTTATCTCTAATAGAAAAAAAGTATCAAAATTTGATTAATTACCTTGGATTCAAAGAATGAGCTAAATAATGAAGAGGGGTACTACTTTTTGTCCAACGCTCAATTAAGATTTGGAGGACCGCTTCATAGAAGGTTGAAGATTCATTGTCATCCTTTCTTTCAAAAAGAAATATGGCCTTTCTTACTTTTTCAATCATGGAATCCCACATCTCATACACCAAATGGAAAGTAGATGCATCCGTATCAGTGCTTCTTAAAACATCATAAATTGGATTGGTGAAAGAAAGAATGAAATATATCTTTTGCCACCAACTATCACTCAGTAGCTTCTCTTTGACAAATTCAGCTTTGCCAACATCATCTTCCTTGTAAGCAGACAATTTTTCACTTATCACCATCTCTTGGAGCCCATGTTTGAGAAGTTTAAACCGCTTCAATATCAACATTGTAGAGGCAAATCCAATAGGAGTAACATTAAGTAATTTCAATGAAGCAAACTCATTAAAGATGGACAACCTCATATGACGATTAACAATGAAGTTCTTAATAAAAGAAACATCATCAGCGATTTGTGAAATCCAAAAACATTCTTGATACGCAAGATTGTTCTTTTCTGTATTCTTAGCCGCACAAATGCTCTTCAAAGCAAGGTTAAGAGTGTAGACAACACAAGGAGTCCAAACAACAGTTGGAAACTCTGCTTCAATCATTAAACTAGCCGCCCTACAAACCGGTGCGTTATCCGTCACAATTTGCACAACATTATAAAAACTAACTTCCATAATCACATCTCTCATTTGCTTGGCTATAAAATCCTTGTCCTTGATATTATCAGAGTAATCAATTGCTTTCAGAAACATTGGTCCAATTTTAGTCACAACCATAAAATTAAGAAGAGGTCTCCTTTGTGGATCACTCCACCCATCACTTACAATGCTCACTCCTTTTAGATTCCATGTATTCTTTATAGGTTAAAGAAGCTTCTCAACATGTTTTCTTTCTTTGTCAAGTAAAGTTGTTCTCAACTTGTTGTAACCTGGAGGAACATAACCACTAATATATTTATTAACGGCAAAAGAGAAAGCTCTGATGAAATGAGGATTCCTTGCAAGATGAAAAGGCAATCCTGAAGAGTAAAACATTCTAGCTATCTCAAGATCTAAATTTTCTCTAGCTTGCATGTTGAAAGCATCCTCTACAGGTCCTGATGTTGTTCTCCTCTTTCTTGAATCAAAACTACTAGTAAATGATGCTTCACCAGTTGAGAAATTTTGAGATTGACTGGATAAGGGTGGAAGAGGGACAGGTCTTGTCTTGGAATTTTCAATCCACAATGTAGCTTCATTGTCAAATGTCACCACAAACTCGAATTCCCTTGCTTGACAATTTCAACAGATGCGCCTTTACTCTAGTGTAAAAACCTCTGAATGAGCTATGGCAAAAACTACACTCAAACTCAAAGTTTCCACCACCCTCTGTTTTATTTTTCTTGACCACATATTTCCATAGTGGTTTTTCTGGATTTTCTTGTTTAGCACCACTACTAGAAGCCATGGAAAAAGGAGAATAGTGGATTGAAATACCTAATTAAGATACCAAATTATATTAACAAACAAGTAAAGAATATCAATAATCAATAAAGTATTTTTGTATCAATGAAGAAAGTAAGAGCTTGTATCTTAATTAGACAAAAGTAGAATTCCAAACACTGGGCAAATTATTTTTTTAGAAAAGTCAGCTTATTCAATTAAGAAATTAAACATGGAGCAACATTACAACAAAAGCAAGCTACGTAATGGTTTCAAAAGACGGATAACATTTATTTAATACTTGAAAAGTGAAAACAGTCCTGAACTTTTGAACATTTGTTAATCCCATTGAGTTAATAAATAACTAGTCTTCTAGCTTTGTACATCTTAATAATCCAATGACGCCAACGAGAAGTGTCAATCCAAAAGCCACACATGGTCATTAAAATAATGAGAAAACACAGATGTCGATTGATATTGGCAAAAAAGTTACACATGGTCATTAAAATAATAACAAAATAGTACACAAATGGTTGATTGATCTTGGAAGAGAAAGCTACACTTGGTCATTAAAATAATAAGAAAATAGTACATAGTCAGATATTGGAAGAGAAAGCTACACATGGTCATTAAAATAATAAGAAAACAGTACATGGTCGATTGATCTTGGAAGAGAAAGCTACACATAATCATTGAAATATTAAGAAAACAGTACATGTACAAATGATCGATTGATCTTGGAAGAGAAAGCCACACCATGGTCTTTAAAATAATAAGAGGCCATGTAAAAACCCAAAAGCCACACCTGGTCATTAAAATAATAAGAACTTGGAAACACCGAAACACAGATGATTGAAAAGAAAACACAGTCTACATAGATGATTCAAATACCGAGTGGCGATGCTTCGAGACGGTGACAGCTTGAGCTCAACGTCAACTGGAAAACAACGACGAGCGATAGGCGTTTGAGGGAGTGTGGATAGCTTCGACTGAAATGGATGAGAAAGCTAGGGAGCAAGATTTGTGAGAGAGATAAATCGGCGGGACAGAAGAAGAAGGAATTTGAGAAGTTCTTTCTTAATAAGGAAGACGTCGACTATTCGCACCGTATCCAAGTCGTACTGAGCCGTCTTGAGTCGTATTCGTGCCATATCCAAGCCAAAAAATATTTATTTTTTATGATACGTACTGACACGTGTCCATCACGTGTCCAACACGTGTCCGACACGGCAACATTTTGTTGTGTCCGCGCTTCAGAGCACAGAGAGGCACAACCATGTTCTTTTAGGCAGTGTATGCTTGCTGTCTTCGTTAGTGGGGACAGAAGACAAAACAAAAAAATCCTGTCCCTCCCTCATGTTTGGCTGCTGTCCCTGAATTTTTGTCCTCCATCTCCGGATGACAGGGACAAAAGTTTTTGTTCCTATGAAAAAGGAAGGACAAAAACATAGGAACAAAAACTTTTGTTTCTTGTCTCCAGTGTTGCGAGCACATTACATTGGACAAAAGTTTATTGTCCTTCCCATTTTGTGTACACAACCTTTTGTTATTAATATTAATGCTATTATTATAAATTTTGTATTGATTATTATTATTATTATTATTATTATTATTATTATTAATTTGTATTGATTATTATTATTATTATTATTAATTATTAATTATTATTATTAATATAAATTTGGATTTGATTATTATTATTATAGA
>JANTNU010000004.1:21331993-21345619 GCA_024752395.1 Erythroxylum havanense
TATTAATATTAATTTTTATTGATTATTATTATTAATTTATTATTATTATTATTAATTATTATTATTATTTATTATAAATTTTGAATTGATTATTATTATTAATTGATTATTATTATTATTATTATTATTATTATTATTATTATTATTATTATTATTGTATTGATTATTATTATTATTATTATAAATTTTGTTTTGATTATTATTATTATTATTATAATAATAATAATATTATTATTATTATTATTGTTATTATTATTATTATTATTATTATTATTATTTATTTTTATCTGTTTTGTCCCTCACAACTAAACGCTTCACTGTCTTTAATTTTTGTTCTGTTCTGTCTCCAAATTTCTATTCCGTTCCGTCTCTGCATACAGGAGACAACAACCATATTCAGAGTTAAGGTAGAGCAAGAGGAACTGAGTGTACATTGGAAAACCTTCAAGGAACAATGTCAAGTTTGCTTTAGAGCTCCCATGAATCTTAACTCATTAGGTGAATTAGGTAACTTGAAATAGTTTAGGATGGTGGAGGAGTAGCAAAGCGAGCTTCAGACTTTGTCGATGCACACAGCAGAGCTTACAAAAAGGTAGCAGGTTGCATTTCTTTTTTACTGGACTCATCGATTGGAAGTGCAGTTGTGACAACAATACAACCTAAGGGCTGTTTGTTGGAAATTTACCAATAAAGTCATCCTAAGAGATATATGTATAAAGTGAGTTATATGCAACGATAAGACTCATAATCCAATGCTTTAAGTTTTGGGTTGAGATATATGTTTTAGTTATATATAAGCTCATTTAGATCCATTTCAGTTTCTTAACAGGCTTTCTAAAAAGCCCTTCATTGGCATTAGAGCTAGGGTGGCGAAGTATGATGAATAGAGGGGAGGAGCTAGTTTAACATAGATAGATTCACTTATGAGGGGGAGATGTTAGAAAGTCATAAGTGGAGTCATCCAATATCGGAAATAGACATCTGGATAAAGTGAGTTATATACAAAGATAGAACTCATAACCTAATGCCTTAAGGTTTTGGCTTGAGATATGATGTCCTAGTTGTATATAATCCAGTTCAATTTCTCCCCAAGCTTCCTCAAAAATCCTTCTTTGGTATCTATTGAGAAATCGAAACAAGATTCGATCCTGTCCGAAGTGGAATAATTACGAAACTTTTTCACAAATTGTTTTCCTGAAAATCATTATCAATTTAATTCTATAAAATAATTAACACATAAATAATAATAAATCGTGAATCTAAATTTGTATCTTATTCTAAAACTTGATCATATTCTTGTCGTATCTCTCAAACTGTTTTTGAAATTAATTTGTTTTAATCACCGTAGTCGCACAAATGTGCGACCTTTAACAGTATCCACAAAATGTGTTAAGAGAATTCTGTAACTCTTATAGAAAGGGCTAAGTAAGAAGTGCTAAGTTCATAGAGCTTAAGCCTATTTATAAAAAGCTGGACGTTTTAGTAATTTAATTGAAATTAAAGTTTAATTTCAATTAAAATTTAATTAGAATTACAAATAATTCTAATGAAATACAAATTATGATAAAATAAGATCCAATATCTTATATTGATTCTTATTTATTAAATATCTCATATTTAATCATAAAGTTTCTCAAATTTTATAATCAAGTCTAAATTGATTAAAATAACTTTGTTCTCTTCAACTCATTTTTTATGTGAGACTCGTTTAGTTCTCAAATACGTTGGCGATAATTATAAATTATAATTCATAATTAGAATTAAATAAATTAAAAACTTATTTTAATTTATTTTTAATTCTCGAATTAAACAATTTATAATCGTAAATTAAAATTGACGTCTAGCAAGGTATTATGATCACTCAAATATTTAGATATGTCAAAGTAGTTTTGATTAACCTTTCTTTGTATGACTTTTCCATATAATTCAATCATTTCATCATATAATATTCAGATTAGATAGAATATGAAATGATATCTACTCTTTTTGAGTCTAATCGTATTGGTTCTCTACTATTAGTTATCGATTCAATTAATGACATTTATAAACTATTTACAAAACGTTATTCTACCTTGACCAAGGATTTCTCGAATCAATACTAATCAAGAGCAATGAAATATTCTTCCTAATTACTTTAGGGTGATAAATCTTATCTTGATTACACAACTACTTCTATACAGTTCATATTACATCTAATGACTACTGATAGACTCACTCATGGTTAAATAGGTTATAAGTAGTATCAAAACATAATAATTCTTATACAAAATAACTTTAGTGACCTCAAGTCAAAGGATCACTTACATAATTATCATAATGAGAATTCCATAGACGTATAAGTAATGTTCTAAATAGATTTCTCATATTAGGTCCGTTTAGTGAACTTATTTTCTAATAAGCACCTACACATTTGTTTAAGTATCTCTATAGTTTAGCCTATGAGATTGACTACTTCCTTCATAACGAAAAACATGACATGTGCTATTTTTTTGTATTCTATTAATGTCCAATCTTAATAGAACAATGATTATGAATAATATATAAATGCAATATGAATGATTGCAATAGTAATTGAGACAAAAATTGTTAAGGCCTTTTTCACCTTGAAAAGGAAAATATGTACATATTTCTAGTTATGGCAATGAGCGGTCCATGGGCCTAGATTCAAGTATTTTTAATGGGCTAAATCATGGGCTAGGCCTAAGCTTAGGTTGACTTGAGACCTAGCTACTCTAAGCAAAATGATATTGTTTTGCTTAGAAAAGTTGAGCCTCAGGTAGACTTGGGTTTGGATAACTTAGACCTGGACTCAATTTTAAAAAATTATTTTATATTTTTAATTAAAAAAATATTTTAAAAAATTGATAGGGTGCCATACTTGCATTTTTACTCTTAATTCTTAGAAACAAAGACTTGTAAAGTTCATCTTCATTTAAAAGAGGATGCATGTATAATAGATTTCTGTATGTTTATTGAAGAAGATAATGATAAATTTTCAAGCAAAATTAAGAGAGCGGATGTAGACCAATAGTTATTTGATTCAACCATTATAAATTGATTTTGTTTCTTTTTCTCTTATTCTCTTTAATTATTGTTATGATTGTTTTTGTGATTGTCATCATTAAATTGTCATAATCATTTATTAGAGTCAATAATTTATTTACTAATTTTTAAATAAAAAATTAACTTGTAAATTACCTCCCTCTTGCATGTTGTCTATAACCCATCACTTTATTATTATTTATGTATTTACATTTGGAATCATTTGTAATCTACTAAACAATGTCACAATAGAATTTAGTGAATCCTTCACACCTAGATTCATTGTTTGCATATGGTAACACAGCTGACATGGATGGTTTAAAAATTTGTATATTAAAAAATGTTAATGACTTAGTTAATTTTTTTTACCTCTTATAAAATCATATATGAAAATGCAAACAAACTAATAAAAGATTGGTTTAATTTGTATAATCATTATAATTCTCCAACTTCCAACCATAAACTCCATACTTGTCAAAGAAGTGATTTGGTATTTGAGTAGTCAAGCCCAAATCTTAACCTAACTTTTCTTACTTGGGCCTCCAGACCCACTCCTGGAAATAAAAGCAAGAGAGCTCCACGAAACTGTTCTCGGTCTCTGAGATTTCGCCTTTCCACATTCCTCTCGAGAAGCAAAGCGAAAAGGTTAATCGTAGTTTAGAGTTCTCCTTCCTCTATTTCTTTTTCCTGTCAAGTTCAATCTGTTCGAAGTTTGCTGTCCTAATTTCTGCAACTCTGTTGTCTGATCCCACAGTTTTCTGTTTTCAGGTTTCTGTGATTCGTTTTAGGTTTTCCGGTGATTTCATTGTTTATTTTGTTATAATTTAAACTTCCTTCCTTCAGGGGTCTGTCCTCGTTCTTGTCTGATTTCACAAGTCAAGGAGTTAGGTTCTTGCTTTTCGGTTAAATTCGAAGGGTTTGCATCAGGGTTTCGCGTTTTCTCCATTATTAATTATATCTGTCTTATCTTTTTACTGCTATTAATCTTAGTTCACTTATTACGTTAGAATACCTGTTTTCGTTGCCTTGGCTGGTGACTCTGTCTTTTATCTTAAACCATGATTTGTTTATGAGATTTTAATGCTGGGTGTATTTTTGGTTGTGTTCTTTTTGGTGGTAACAGAGTCATCCACCATGCCGAAGAATAAGGGAAAGGGAGGAAAGAACAGGAAGAGAGGAAAGAATGAAGCGGATGACGAGAAGCGTGAGCTCATCTTCAAGGAAGATGGCCAGGAGTATGCTCAAGTGCTTCGCATGCTTGGTAATGGTCGCTGTGAAGCCATGTGCATCGATGGCACCAAGCGCTTGTGCCACATTCGTGGAAAGATGCACAAGAAGGTTTGGATTGCAGCTGGTGATATAATCCTTGTTGGCCTCCGTGATTATCAAGATGACAAGGCTGATGTTATCCTCAAGTACATGCCTGATGAGGCTAGGCTTCTAAAGGCCTACGGTGAGCTTCCTGAAAGCACCCGTCTCAATGAGGGCATCGCTGGTGGTCTTGATGAGGAAGACGACGGTGGTGGTGATGATTATATTGAATTCGAAGATGAAGATATTGATAAAATCTAGAACTTCTTCTTTAATTTCTAGTTATGAACAAGGCCAAGAGAGATTACTGATGACAGTAATGGTGCCGATAAATTATGAGCCAAGACTAGGAATCGTACCCTACAAATATCCATGTGTGATATTAAACTGTCACATTGCATGTAATATCTAATTCTATTCTGTTTGAAACTCTGCCTGTGGTGAGCTTGCTACTTAGACGCTGATATTCTGTTTTTGACCAAATTTCCTTGCTGTTGTACATCCAATTTCAGTCAGCTGAAACACGAACGTTGAACTGCTAGGGCTGTCGCTTGACAATTTACAATTGCCCTTACTGTTGTTTGAGATTCGGTGTAGGATGTCATAAGTCAATAAGCAACCAGAAGCGTCGGCTTTAGGGAGTGACAGATGCATGAAAGCATGAGATTTTGAGTAATCAGTAGACTTTTATACCATTATGCTTCTTTATGGCTGTTGGATTTCTGCTATGGCTCCTCTCAATGATTAAGTTTCCTGTTTACACCATACAATTAAGGTTTCACGTTAGACTCACTAAGTGATCATACTTTTCTAACCATTTATCTGAGATCATACTTCAGTCTACTTGGACTTGTCGCTCCCACAGCAAACTTCTGGTCATCATTCGGATTGATTTCTTCATCGAGCCCATGCTCATCGTTCAGCTTGATATCCCATTTTTTCATCGAGCTCATGCTCATTGTTCAGCTTGATATCCCATTTTAACACCCATCAAAAACCCAATCATATTATAGAAACAAAAGCATTGGATTTTTGTTGATAGCTTTTGTCCATTGTTGATGCATTAAACTAACCTGGAATTTTCTAAGTGCCAGTTGAATGATGGTTGCTGCATCATCAGGCGTAATACCTTGAAGTTGATTTATCATTGTCCTTTTAGCATGTTCTCTTTGGTGTCTTTATTTTCAAATTCCCCTTTGTCTTTTAATACCCTCATGTAGTCCTTGTGGTTGCTCTTTTCCCCTCATTTGATTCTGGAAAACATGTCAGAGATTTTGCAGTTTTTTCTTTTCCTACATCACAAATAATGAGGTGCAATTGTGATTGCTTGAATTTTATTTGTTTAAAATGAGTTAACAACCATTCGCTGGCATAAAAGTGAAGGTTCGAACTTCGAAGGTGCATCAACTGGCGGCCATAAAGTGAGAGAACCATCTCCCATGGATCATCCGATGTTCACCTTCACTGAAGGTTGAAAGGTATGCTTTCTTTTGAAACCCATGATTTCAAACCAAAATCATCCACTGGACAGGGAATCATTGCAAGCTAGTCTTAACTAGATAATCATAACTGAAAGAACCGGAAGAATATTTGACTCCCATTATTATTAGTTGTATGACACTAGAAAATCAAAAAATAATTTGTGAAAGAGAAAATTTTGGAGTAAAATAGCACAATAAAAAATTCTTTTGATAAGTATGAGATGTGCTTCCGTCATGATTTTCCAACCTGAACACCTCTTACATAGGAATCATGCTAACGTAGAGACTAGCTTGTAACAAAGCGTGATGGTCGTTTGATACTAGCTTGTACATCACCACACCATAATTTGCCAAACATCTGAAGATTGTCCTCATGTATACAGTGGTACATGGGTGTGTCTTAAACTATAGATCCACGTCTAAAAGCTAACTTAACAACAAAATTCAGGACATGCATATCCTAAGTTGTGTTCGAAAAATTTAATTCAACATATTCAATATTTCTACTGGCCTATTTCTTTAATGGTTCATCTCTATAACTTAAAAAAGTTTCTCTTTTAAGTTTGTATGTGCTTTCCATTGCATACTTAACGACAAAACCATAGATGTCAAAGTAAAAATTACAAATAAATGTGTATCATACTTAACAAATCAAAGACGAAATGCACAAACATGATGGTTAAATATATATGATATGTTCTATGTGTTGACATTTTTTTAACTATGAGTCTTTGAGCTAGAATTGTTGATGATTGAATTGCTTGATTAAAATCTGAATTGTTGACGATTGAATTGCTAGATTAAAATGAGAATCCTATATATATACATGTACACACATATATATATAACCCATTATTTTTCACTCCTCAGGTGCAGAATGAGAAGGTTATTGATCTTTGCAAGGCTTTAGCAAACTCGAAGATAGCTCTCTATTTTGTAACTAAGTTAGTTCGACTATTTTTGGGTAGCTTTGTAAGCATATCAAACATGGGCATCCATTTTGTATTTTGTATTAAGTTATTGATGTAGCTGTTGATATGCAATTAAAGCTAGGCTCAAACTTTGTTTCAGTTTAGTAACGAGATTATGAATGGAAGAAGTTCCTTTTGCATATGTTCATATTCATCTTTTGTTGAGTTGTTAATTGTGGTTGGAAATTGTATGTGCTAATTGTCTTGGTTTGTTAGGTTCTGGGTTGCGGATTTGAAGGTTTCGCCATGGTAAAACTAAGACTTTTGCCGCAACAAACGTTTCCCGAAGGGTGTTTTAGGTCCGATCTCGTAACTTCGCCATGGTAAAGCCAGAATTTCGTCACGACGCATTTTTCCCGAAGGGTGTGTTTGCTTGACTTTGGAACTTTGCCGCGACGAAATTTTCCCAAAGATCATCAGTCATACTCCTTAGTTTTCCCATGGCGAAATACTTACTTCGCCACGACGAACCTGCCAATGCTGATGCTGAAATTCTCCTTACAATTGTAATAAGTAACAAGACTCGGGCCTAACATCTTTTAGTATCAGAGCCTATGGTTCTTAAGGATTCCTAGGCTTAGAATAAGTGGTGGTATAAATTATTAGGATATATGATTAATTGTCTGCATTGTTAAACTGATTGATTGCATTAAGTGACATACATATCATGCATATATGTAGGAAATAAGATTAAAATAAAATTTAAGCTAATCATTAATGTTTAAATTGAAGGAGTAAGATGCCACCTCGTAGAAGAACACGAGAAGTTTTGCAAGGATCTGTTACACCTGACTCTCCACTAAGAGAGAAGAGTACTGATGAGTCTAAAGCCCTAGGAAATGTTAAGGCTTCTGTAAGGTATAGTAGTGGGCCCTCTCGATCGCAAACGCATAAGTCGCCTTTTCCGTAGGAGCAAGTGCTTACTCCTTTAGATCCTAGACTGTTCCAGGCCTTTGTTCAGGCTTTTGTCCAGGCTATGAACCAGATGCTACAGACTTCTGCTCTAGCTCCAATTAAGAAAGAAAAGCAATTGATAAGCTTAGGAAGTGTGGGGCAGTGGATTTCATAGAACAATTGATCCAGAAGAAGCTAAGACTTGGTTGAAGAAGACAGAAAAGATATTGGAACAAATGGACTGTGAGGATAGTGAGAAGGTTGAATATACTGCAAGCTTGTTACAGGGACATGCCTTATATTGGTGGGAAAGTATTCTAGGAAGTCAGGTAAAACCCTCAGTGCTAACATGGAAGGATTTCCTAGCTGCCTATAGGAAAAAATATTTGTCTGAGGTATATAATTAATAGAAGCAAAGGGAATTTCTAAGTCTCACCCAGAAGGAGATGACAATGAGCAAATATGAGCACAAATTTACGCAATTGTCCCAATATGCAGCTGAGATGATGATGAGCGAAGCGGCTAAGTGCCGAAGGTTTGAAGCAGGATTGCATTTAGCCATCAGGGAAAAAGTGATGGCGCAGAATTTCTGTGACTTTCAACAGTTGGTAGAAGCAACATTAAGGGTCGAGAATGTAGAGAATATAAAGAACGCAGTAAACAGAAAGAGAAAAGGGAGAGAATAGTTCATGAGGGAAGGTAGTGCTCCTTTGTCAGAGAGGAGTGCCGGGACTTTCCCCGTGCAATTTAAGGATAAGAGTAGTGGTGCAGGTAGGTCCAAACAAATGACAACTGTTTCTCACCAAGCCTCAATGGCGGGAGGCAGTAAAAAGGGAGAGAAGGATAAGCCATCCATTCCCAAATGCGACTATTGTGGAAAATTCTATAGAGGGGAGTTTTATAGGCTGACTAGAGCTTGTTTTAACTGTGGAAAAAAAGGACACATGGCTAGAGAATGCCCGCAGTATACAAGAAGAGAGGGAACTTAGATGCAAGCTTCAAAAAGGGCTAAGATTGTGGGTCACAAGACTGCAACAAAAGTGGGAAGTTTTGATGCAGCCAAGAAAGTGAATCCTTCAAGAAGACCAAGGGGGCAAGCACCGGCTAGGGTGTTTGCAATAACGAGAGAGGACGCAGAGACAGCTCTAGAGGTTATGACTGGTATGGTTAAATTATTTAGTGATGATATTATTTTTTAATTGATCCAGAGTCTACTCATTCATTTGTTTCTTCAAGTAGAATTGTGCATGGTAGAAGTTTGAGCCCATTAGGTAGTCCCTTGATGGTTAGTACCCTAATCAGCTAGTATATCATTATTAGTCAAGTTCATAGAGATTGCAAAATATACATTGGTGGAGAACAATTAGTGGTGGATTTAATGCCATTGAAGATGAGGGGGTCAGACTTGATTTTGGGTATGGATACATCAGAAAAATATAATGCCAATTTAGATTGTAAACAAAAGACAGTAGAGTTTGAGTTGGACAAACGTAGAAAGGTGGTGTTTATGGGAGACTAGAAAGCAAACTCACCTAGAATTATTTCGACTATGACAACAGAGAAAATTATAAGGAAAGGGTGTGAAGCATTATTGGCATATTTGGTAGACATGAAGGTAAATGGAGGAAAGTTAGAAGAAATTCTTGTGGTCATGGAATTCTCGGATGTCTTTTTAAAGGAATTACCAGGACTACCACCACCTAGAGAAGTTGAGTTTCACATCGAGCTTCTTCCAAGAATTGCACCAATATCAATCCCACCTTATAGAATGGCTCCAGCAGAACTGAAGGAGCTTAAAGAATAGTTAGAAGAATTGTTAGAGAAAGGTTACATTAGGTCTAGCTCTTCACCTTAGGAAGCTCCAGTTCTTTTTGTGAAGAAGAAAGATGGATTGTTGAGAATATGTGTGGACTACAGGAAGCTTAATAATGTCACCATTAAGAATAGATATCCGCTTCCATGCATAGATGATTTGTTTGATCAATTACTCGGGACAAAAGTTTGCTCCATGATAGACTTGAGATCAGGTTATCACCAATCGAGAGTAAAGGAGTCCAATATATCAAAGACTATTTTTAGAACACAATATGGGCATTTTGAGTTCTTAGTCATGCCCTTTGAATTAATGAATGCCCCTGCAGCTTTCATGGACTTAATGAATAGAGTCTTCAAGCCTTTCTTAGACTAATTTATCATAGTCTTATTGATGATATATTGGTTTGTTGTAAGAGTGAAAAAGAGCATGAAGAACATTTAAGGATTGCCTTGAAGACATTGAGGAAGAAAGAGTTGTATGCCAAATTCAATAAATGTGAATTTTGGCTAAGGAAGTAATGTTTCTTAGATATGTAATTTCAGAAAAGGGAGTACTTATGGATCCAAGGAAAATAGGAGTTGTAGTTAAATGGGAAGCACCTAAGAATATAGCAGAAGTGAGGAGTTTCTTGGGTTTAGCTGGTTATTACAGAAAATTTGTAGAGGGTTTTTCCATGATAGTGACTCCATTTGCCAAATTGACGAGGATGAATCAAAAGTTTATGTGGACAGGGGAATGCCAGAAGAGCTTAGACGAATTAAAGAATAGGCTCACAACTGCGCCAATTTTGACTTTGCCTTCTAATAGTGTTGCCTCAAGAAGAGATTGAGATTTGTGTTGATGCAAGGAGATAAAGTGATTGCCTATGCTTCTAGGCAATTGAAACCCTATAAGATGAATTATCCTACATGTGACTTGGAGCTAGCAGCCATAATTGAAAATATGGAGACGTTACTTACATGGACAAGGTATTCACAAACCACAAAAGTCTCAAATATTTGATGAGCCAAAAAGAGTTAAATCTAAGACAAAGAAGGTGGTTAGAATTACTGAAGGATTATGACTTGGTGATAGATTACCACCCGGGAAAAGTTAATGTAATAGAAGATGCATTGAGTAAAAAATCTACTATTGCACAAATGGAGATAGTATACTTTCCTTTGTTGAAGGAATTAGCCAAACTTAAGGTGTCATTACGGCAACTCAAATCCGGTTGTGTATTGACTAATTTTAGAATAAGGCCAGTGTTGAAGGAGAAGAATAAGGAATTGCAGGAGCAAGATGATTACTTGACCAAGCTTAGAGAAGAAATTAAAAGTAGTAAGAGCTTTGAAATAGATATAAGAGAAGATGGTTTGATGGTGATAGGTAACGGATTATGTATTCCAGAGATGTTAGAATTGAAGGATGAGATTCTTGATGAGGCACACAATGCTCCCTATGCAATGCACCCAGGGAGTATAAGAATGTATAGAGATTTAAAAGAGCACTTCTGATGGAGAGGAATTAAGAAAGATGTTGTATAGTATGCTAGGAAATGCTTAGTGTGTCAGCAAGTTAAAACAGAACATCAAGCACCTATTGGCAAGCTTAAACCTTTTTCTATTCCTGAATGAAAATGGGAGAAGATTACGATGGATTTCTTGATGGGATTGCCAAGAACCAACAGGAAGCATGACGCAATATGGGTGATTGTTGATAGGCTAACCAAGTCAACACATTTTCTGCCAATTAGATAAGTAGATTCTTTGAATGCTTTGGCCAAGAAATACATAGAGGAAATAATCTGACTTCATGGGATTCCAAGTTCTATAGTCTTGGATTGAGATACCAGGTTCTCCTCCAGATTCTGGGGAAGCTTACAAGAAGCTTTAGGAACTAAGTTGTATTTTAGCACAACTTTCCATTCACAGACTGATGGTCAAGCAGAGAGAACAATACGAACATTGGAGGCAATGTTAAGAGCTTATGTTATTGACTTCAAAGGCTCATGAGACGATCATTTACCTTTAATTGAGTTTGCTTATAATAATTCTTACCACTCAGGAATTCAAATGGCGCCTTATGAAGCCTTATATGGTAGGAAGTGCAGAACTCCTATTTGTTGAGATGAAGAAGGTGAAAGGAGAATTTTAGGACCTGAGTTGGTACAAGTCATAGTTGACAAGATTAAATTGGTGAAGCATAGACTTAAGGCAACTCAAGACAGGATGAAGAGCTACATGGATGTCTATAGAAAGGAGATGGAATTTGAAGTTGGAAGCAAAGTGTTTTTTAGAGCCTCTCCATGGAAAGGAATCCTAAGATTTGGTACAAAAGGCAAGCTCAGTCCAAGATATATAGGCCCTTATGAGATTATTGAGAATATTGGGCCTCTAGTCTACAAGTTAGCCTTGCCACAAGAATTATCTAAGATTCACAATGTCTTCCATGTATCAATGTTGAGAAAATATCGATCAGATCCTTCACATATAGTCCAACCTTCAAAGGTCCAATTAAGAGAAGATTTGACTTATAAAGAATAACCAGTAGAGATTCTAAATTCAAAGAAAAAGGTCTTGAGAAACAAAACTATGAAGCTAGTTAAAATCTTATGGAAGAACCATACAAGAGAGGACGCAACATTGGAACCTTTGGAAGCTATGAAAGAGAAGTATCCACAGCTTATTATAGACTCATGTAAGAATTTTGATGACGAAATTCTTTGAGGGGAGGAGAATTGTTGGACCCCAATTTTAATTAATTAATTAATTAGTTAATTAGTTAATTTATTTTTAGAGTTTAGTCCATTAATTTAATAGGCATAAATAGGACTTAGAATTTAGTATAGAATTGTTAGAAGTATAATATGGTAGTTAATAGACTAAAGGAGCTAATGGGCATTACATTAAGTCAAGAAGGGTAAAATTGGAAAGATAGCACAAAAAGTAGTCTTGAAATGAGAAAGAAGAGAGAAAAACGTGGGAAAGAAAGAAAGAAGAAGAAGAAATCTTGGGAGAAGCTAGGAAAGAAGAAGAAAAATCGTGGAGAAGGAGAAAAAAGAAGAAGGAAGAGAAATCAACTTATTAGGTAATCTCCATCATCTTTTCTTCTTGTTAAGGGTAGAAAAGGAAGTAGAGAAATAGGTTTTGTGATTGAAATGAAGGGAAAAAGAAGAGGATTCAAGAAACCCATTTGATTTTCATGGTTTTAACCTAGGTCTAGGTTTTTCTAGCCTTGATACACTATAGGTAGGTTAAGTCTAAGCTCAATTTTTTATTTATAATCTTGATTATTGAAGCTTTATGGATTTTCTATTGGAATATTGGTTTTGAATGGAAATTTGGTTTGTTTGAAGGAAACCGAGACAATCCCGTGCAAGAGCAAGAGGAAAGGCAAACTTGAGTTTAGATTTTTAAGCAATTTAGGTGGATAATATGTTTATAATTATTTTGGAGATGCGAAAAATTTCTTACCTATGTGTGTATGCTTAATTGTTTAAATGTGAATTGTTATGTTTATGGGAAAAATGTATTATGATTGATTATCATGTTATGCTTTGAAAGATGTTATGACATTTGGTATGATCAAAAGAGGATATAGTAAGAAGCATGAAAATATGGATATGAGATGGAATGAATTGAGCATAAAAATTTGCTTATGTTTAGGCAAGAGAGATATCATTTCGTTTGTCAGGTGCACGTTGACTTAAAGCCTTCTCCCGGCTACTCGTTTGTGGCACATGAGCTCCTAAGAAATGAACTCATTTAGTTTATGGTGTAAACTTCGGTTTTTCCATTTTGGTCCATGGGACTGTTAGACCAATGATGGTTGACAAATTAAATCCCACTTATTTTTTGATAATAATAAAATGAATAGAATTGGTTAAGAAATTATTTCAGGGATTTTGGAGTCTAATACATCAAGACTACATCAATCTTGAATTGGCAAGACATAAAGCAAGATGAAATCAAGAAGGAAACAATCTTCATCATGTTGGAGACATTAATAATGAGATTATAGTAGATTTGATTGGATATTACCGTTGAAGCTAACATAAGTCGACTTATATATCAAGATCCGAACAACATAAGTCGACTAGTACATCATAAGTCGACTAATATATGAAGAT
>JANTNU010000004.1:21361682-21374347 GCA_024752395.1 Erythroxylum havanense
ATGCAACAAACCAAACAATATTATTGGTATTAATACAGAAACCCAAGTTACAAACCAAACATCATTTTTTTATTTTTTATACCCATTCTCATTCCCTTCTACTATTATACCCAATCCATACCCAACCCCGTGCTCAAACCAAACCCCCCCTTAAAGATGTGGGGAATTGGAAATGGGAAATAGTACATGGTTAAATATGACAGATAATGAGTCAACACATTTGTATTGGTGGAATTGAATATGACACCAATATTGTACTGTGTTGTATATTCCCGAATGTGATATGGATGTGAATCTATTATCATGGATTGTTTAAGGAAAATAGGGAGATAAGTAGAAATGATGAGATTAAAGTGTACAAGTAAAATGTAAGAAAAATAGAAATTGTTATGATCTTAAGAAGATGAAATTGGAACCAAAGTGGTTGTTTGATTAATGTGACAAGAGTTATAATCTACCATAAGAATGTGTTAGTGGAATTGAGATCAGAATCTTATGATGATTATACATCTATAATTTTGAATCAATAGCAAATATACATATGTAAGATGCAGTAAAGGATAATTGGAAGATGACATGAATGATAGAGACATAAAAGTTCAAAAGGTTAAGTTGAATCGTTATTGTGAATACATATCTGATAATAGAATCACCATAACAAGTGAGAATATTGAGCACATATGTATTATATGTGTGGGGATGATATAGGAAGCAATCTATGACTTGGCGGATATTTTTTAGTCAGATTTCCCATAGTTTAAAGTTTAAGAGGAACTAGAGTAACACATGAAAGTGCTTATAATGATCAATCGGGGATAGATTGAAATTGTTGATGATGTTACAATGAGTAATGAATTCAAAGATAAAGAGAAGAATATCATCTAGGATCAATGGAGATCAAAGTATCAATCATATAAGATATAAATTTGTGAATTATTGGAGATAAATATATGGACAAAAAGGGGATGACTTTGATGATACACACCTAAGCATATGAGAGCGTAATTATGTTTACTACTTCATTGAGTTTTGGTAATTAGAATGTTATGACCTTGTAAGAAAGATAGAATTTGGTCTTTCTGAGGTATTAAGGATGGTTGATAATACGATGATGATAACAGTTGATTGATAAACATTACATTAACAGTACAAATGATAGTAGCAAGAAATTTTCTTTTGAAGAAGAATTTTATTGAATTAGGTTAAGCAGATTAGATAGTTTATATTAAGAATGATCAATGAAAAAATAAATCAGAAATGATATTGGAGTCCTGATCCTAATGGATACTCAAGCATAAGATGTAGAATATGTTACTTGGAGTATATGCATTTTTTGATGTAAAATATCCAACTATGTGATTGGATTCTTGAATTTGAGGTGACATTAAGTATAAGAGACATAAATAAGATTTGATGAATGTGCTACCAACACAGGAAATTAAAATTGAAAATAAATTGAAATGTGTGGAGAAATTAGTATGAATGAGCAGATAGTAGAATAATTCAGTGTGAACTCAGAGGAAATCAAATGAATTGAGAAAATCATTCAAGGAAGGAAGTCGATAAGGAAATTGAAAATAACATGAGAAATGAGGAATTAGTTATTTAAGGAATTACGAGAACTAATCATAGACATATGGAGCTTTGGAAACATTTGTTCAAGTTGACAAATTCCCTGACAGTATTATGGTATTGAAGATTAAAGTGATCCAAGCAAAATGGATCAATTTGTGATCATGAGCATAGACGATATTTGGAGTGTATTTGAAAAGTGAAGAGAATATTTTTGAACATTGAGATTAATCTTACATATCGTGGATGTAAAAATAATTTTGAGGAATTATAACACCGACATTAATTATATCGTCTAAATTTGGAGATTTTACAGTTTATCATGATGTTGTATAAGAGATTTAGATAAAATCCAATGCAGCATAATAAAGTGATTTCATATGTATGGAGACGACTAAAGTCCTATGAGTTGATTATTCGATACATGATTTAGAACTGCTATGGTAGTGATTGTTTTAAAAGTTTAGAGATAGTATATGTATAGGAACATCTTGGATATATATAAATATATAGATCATTAAAGTTGAGGTGATTATTGAGTTGAGAGAATTGAACATGAGACTGAGACAATGGATAGAAGCACTGAAAGATTATGGTGGTACAAATGAGTATTTTCCAATAAAGTTAGTATTGTATATGATACGTTAAGCATAAATCCCAATAGCAGTGAAGCACGAATTCAGATATTGAGGTTATCAGATCTAGTGCAAAATGAGCATAGAATGTGGAGTTGAATTTTGGGTAAATCAAAGTACTATTTGCTATGAAATTGAAGATTTGTTTCGTATAAAAGGATTAACCAAGCCTGTTGGACCTGATCTTTGAGTGGAATTTAGAATTATAAAATGAAATGAAATGAGTGGTCTTTGTATATGTATTGTGTTAGAGATGTTTTGTGCTTAAAGAAAGTTGATGAGAAAAGAATTTTTGGGTTTTGATGATCTTGATAATTGTGTAAAATTTGTATGGATTATGGAAGTTAAAGTGAATGAGTTGATTGAAAATTTAGTTGAAAATCAAGAAATAAAGAGAAAAAGTGTGAGAATATGAAGAATGAGAAAAGTTTGACTTTTTGGCCATAAAGAGTTGACTTTTTGATGTAGGCAAAATTTGAGAAAATGATCTTCATAAAACTTGTAGATTATATTGAGAGCTTTCTGTCGCCACAAAGTTTGATATTTTTTGATATCGGGAGTGAAAGTTATGATCAGTCAAAGTTTAGTATTATTTTGCTTTGTTTGTTAAATATGTTATTAAGAGTAATTTTATGTGTATTGATATGAGGCCACTTTTTGTATTGATATGGTTTGAATTGAGTTAAGTGGTCTTCTTGAAAGTCATAGAAGATTCTCCACGCTTTACAATTATGTATATTATGCAATTAGTAGATGTGAGAATTGAAAGATATGAAATTTGAAAGTTTGGATGTGCTATAGGTTGACCTAGGTTATGGCAGAATCTTTGACTGAAAAATTGACCTAGTTAGAGGTTGAATTTGTCTTTAAGTTCTTCATTGATACCAAAGTTGTTAATTTTGGAGTTCGGGAGAAAAAGATATAATTTGAAAATTTTGAAATTTTTTACAGCTCCAGATTCCATCCTTAGGCGTGCCCACGCCTAGTTTCTGAATTTCTCAGGCGTGCCTACGCCTAATCTTTGAATTTTGCCCCGTAGGTGTCGTCTACCTGCGAGGGCCTCGCCTTCGCTTATAACTTTTTTGTTTGACATCCGATTGACTTGGTTTTTAAAGCGTTGGATTCCTAAGACAATTATCTACATTTTCAGGGAAAATTTGTATTTTTATGAGAGTAAATTAAGGATGATTAATTTAATCAAAGTGAGTTAGATAATTTTCTGAACATGGTTCAGTCTTTTGTCAAATTCAGGATTTTTTGGAGATCCGATTGAAGTGATTCTTGAGGCAAAATAAAATTGAGACATGAGGCTACAAATCATATGAAGAAACTGAATTTCTATTTAGCCCCTAAGGTTTTCAATTTCTGACTTGAAATTCAGATTAGTGCGCAGTCTTGGATTAGAGAAATCTGAACATATTTTGGCCATAACTTTTGTTCTAGTAATCCAAATAAGGTGATTCTTAATTTGTATTAAACTATAGAAATAGGACTACAATTGTTATGAAGAAATTGAGTTTCAATTTTGTCCTTAAGAGTGTCAATGTTTGGAGGGAAATAATGTGCTGGAAAATGTGTTAGCATAAGACTAATCTAAAATATTTTGAGCATAACTTTTGATACAGTGCTCAAAATTGGATGCTTTTGGTGCCGTTACGAAATTGAGACAATAAGGAAAAATTCTCAAGAAGGAAGTTTTGGCAAATTCCTTCAATTTGATAGAGAGAAAAATGTCCTAAAGTGTTGGATCCCGTTTCTGAAATCCAACTCTTAACAAAATCATAACACTTACTAACCTGCTTTGATACCGTAAATGCCGGGCCCCATTTTTGGAACCCAACTTCGGTACCAAATACCATTATACTGAAGCGTGGTTCCTTGAAATCTTTTCTTGCTCTACTACCAAATATGATGAGCCCCGTTCTCGGAGTCCGACCATTGAACCAAAAGAATTGGTGTAATCCACAGAAAACGTGAAACTTAAAGTCTCATGCCATTACTATGTTCCTTTTTCCATAACACATCTCACTTCTATATATATATATAAACAACAATACAACAATTCACTATCAAAATTTTCATATCAAATCGATACTTCCTCAAGTATACCGAATCCCCACTCAGTCTGATCCATATACGCAAATGCATACATTTACTCAACATCATCCAGATATAATGCCTTAACATCAAAGAATAGAATTTACAAGCTCTCATGGCTTTCCAAGCCACAATACAATATCAATATCGAAATCCGATTATACAAAATATATAGATCCCAAAATTCTCAGTACCAATCTAACTTAAAACAATACAATATGTACACATACAAACAAAACCTTCACTTCCCTTCACCTGATCTTCTTCTCATCACCTGCGGATGGGAATGAAGGGGGGGAGGGGTGAGATTATAGCTCGTGGGTAACAGGTTTATAATGAAGAATAAGCAAAACCGTTGAAAAGTTCATTTATTATAAAAAAGTCATAATGAGTTCATAAAACTCTTTGTTCCCAAATTCTCGTCAAATTCGAAAGTTGGAATTCAAAACTCATAGTGGAAAATGTCATCATATCAACACACATATCCATTTAATCATCAATACAAACACTCAATTTATGCAACATTCTTGACATTCAAAGATGCAATGCACAAACAAATAGTTCGAGAGTTCCGTGGAACAAAACGGATAAACTGAAGCTTATACCGTGAACAAAACGAGTCCGATTTCTTAGGATCTCGAGGCCTCAAGCGGGCAGCCTGGAGAAGGCTATATGTCGATGTGCACGTGACTAACGAAATGTTCCTCTCTTGCCTAAACAAGCACTTATTCATTTTATGCCCAAAACATTCTATCAAATGCTTCCATGTTTTTCATGCTCTTTTCTTTCTTTTCCAAGGATCCAAAATGCTATGAATTCTCCAAAGCATAACATAAAACGTTTCAATGCATTCCAATCTTTATTTTGAAATTCATCATAAAAGTTCATATATCAAAACATGGAACATTTTTGCAAATCATTCAAAAGAAACAAAAATAATATTTATGCAGTAGTTGAAATCATTTTGGATTTGGGAGAAAACTTTATTGACTCATTTCTAAATTATAAACATGAAACTCACCTAAATTCCTGCTTAAAAGATGCCTCTCCTCTTGAACCTCTTGCCTTCATTGATCCCCTTTTTTAAATGCAAAATTCCTATTCAAATAGGAGTACAAATTAAGGATCCATAAATTGTATATTCACTAAGATAAATTCTAAACAAACTCAAACTCTGCCACAAGTCCAAACATTCGGGTCAATTTTTCCATAAAAGTCCCCACTGTGTTACGTTTCTATTGTCTCCAAAATCGTTCAATTTGTTTAAGACATTCGAAAGTTATACTCCAAACAATATTGAGACTATCCTTAATTATGTTGAGACTAAAATCTATACTCAACTTCCATACACAATTTGATATCTTATAGATTGAATTTCAATTTTATTGCTTCATAAAACTTGTAGACTTTGTCTCTATTTTACAACGAATCAAAAATCACTTCATTTGGACATCTACATCAAACGTTATGTCCAAAATATCAAAGCATGTCTGTGCAGGAAATAGGAGCTCGTCGTGACGTACAGAAGCTCGCCGCAGCGTACAAAGCTGGAGCTCGCCCAGCGGCGTACAGAAGCTCGCCTCGGCGTACAAAGCTGGAGCTTGCCGCGGCGAAACCCAGAAGCTCGCCACAACGAGGATGTTCGCTCATGCCGCAGCGTGTGCGCATGCGGGAGCCGCGTCGTGGGCGCTTGGGCGCGCCGCGACGTGTGGAACTAGAGAACTTTCGAACCCTAATTTTCGACATTTTTGATCTTCAATCTTTCCATCCTTCACAAATAGCTCATCTTAACCCTAAATCATCTTTCCTACTTCATTCTAAACTCATTCCAACCCAAAAATCATTCACAAACATAACAAAATCATTAAACCTAGACCACCGATCAACCACAACTCACTTCACACATTTCACCTCATTTTTCACTTCTATCGAACACTAAACACGATTCATTCAACAAATCAAGAAGGGATGATGTTTATACTTACTTGTTTAGCTCCAAGATTTGTCAAATTCTTCAAGATTTCCAAAACCCTAATTTCCTCTTCTTCTCCTCTCTTCCACGACTTCTCCTTTCCTCTTTCTCAATTCTTCTTCTTCTAACTTTACTCTTAACAATCCTTTATTAATTCTCAAATGTCCATCTTGCCCTTTCATTAAAGGCTTAAGCCTTTTAACCTTAAGTGTCATGACTAAAATGCCCTTATGTATTCTTACCACTTTTAATACAACCAAACCATATACTAAATTCTACTCACATTTACATAACAAGCAGGTCCAAAATTTTATTCATCAACCCTCATAATTCACTTAGATCATGCTCAATTTAATAAGAAAAATTCGGGGGCCAACATAAAGTGAGCATGACTTGAAATAAAATTTAAGGGCAAATTGGGAAGTTTACTTAAGTGTTAAGTTTTAAAGGCTTACAAGTAAGGGCTTTTTGGTCAATTAGCCTTCATTAAATGAAGGAACAAGAGGGCTGTCATTTTTTTAAAGGAGCAAGGCCGAAACTTAAAGGAGAAAACAAAGGAAAGAAAGAAGAAAAGTAAGAAGAGAGGGAGAATGAAGCTTTCGGTGGAGAGGAGATAAAGGAAAGAAGAAGAGATGGTTTAGGGTTTCGAAATTTCATGGGTGTCTAGGGTGATTTTTCGTTGATTTCAAGAGGAAAAATAGGGAAGAGGATGAAAGCTTCCCATGGGGTTTTGAAAATCCGAAAATATGAAGAAGAAGGTAAAAGCAATTTTTGATCTTTGAGTTCTTAGAAAATTTTTGGTTTAGATTACTTGAAATTGGTATGGGTTTGTTAATGATAAGCTCAATTTGATGATTATGCCTTAGGTTATGTTTAATTTTAGATGAAAAATTGATTAGGGTTTATGTTATGAATTAGGGAAAATTAAGGAAAGGCCTTGGATAAATTGAAGCATTGGACAAGCTTCAAGCACGGAATTGAGATGGGTAATATGTTTATTTTTTGAATTATAAGTTAATCATGATTTTTCGAAAATTCAAGAAGTGAAATTACGAAATTTTTATTTATGTTTTCGAATATTAAAGAAAGAGGGTATTGAATTGTTTGAAATTATGGATCTTGAAGGATTTTATTATTTATGAATTGATACATTTGTTACATCTATATGAATTATAAAAAGTGTTGCATTCTGTGTTTATAAGCGGTTGTGAATTGAATATGATTTTGTTTGTTATGTGAATGATTGAGGATTTGTGATTGCCTTTAAATTGCTATATGAATTCATGTGAATGTGAATGTGTCAAGTATGACACTATGTGAAAAACAAGATTTTAAAATCTGCCTTCGGGCAATTCAATTTTCGAGTATGATTATATGATATGTGGGTTTGGTTAGGTCCCTTAAGCTAGAGTAAGTGTACTGGTCTCGATTTTAATAGGCTTCTCCCGCCTGCCCGATAGTGGAACTGGAGCTCTGATTTCGGACTCCCATAAGTCACGGCTACACTGGATCGCTATGTGGAAAAGTGTAGTACGTTCCGTTCACGGCTGCACAGGATCGTTATGCAGAAATGTGCAGTACATTCCGTTTTGGACCGACCCAAACCGTTTTGTTATGTTATGTGTTTTTGGTTTGTGTATATTATGATGCATTTCATGTTTTGAATTTATTTATGAAATGTGGAAATTTGAGAAATTTTAGAACTGCAAAAGTGAGCTTTCAATTATGAAATTTTTGAATTTGATTATGATGGATTGATTTTGAAGAGTTGAAAAGTTTGAGAATGAGCTTTTGAATTTCCGGCCGTGAAATGTTTATAAATGACAAACGTCTTGAAAAATGGTTTTTGCTTATTTTTTGATTTATAAACATATTATCCACGAGCTATAAGCTCACCCCCCTTTCATCCCCATCTTCAGGTATTCAAGCAGAAGATCGGATGAAAGACGTTCAAGATATTAGTTCGATTTGTGTATGTTTTTGTATTTTGATTAATTAGGATTTTTGTATAGGTTTGAGATATGGCTTGGAAAGCTATTAAGGTTTTGTAAATTTTTAATTCATGATGGTATGAAGCTATGAAATTGTACATGGGTTTAGTCTATTAAGTTATATATTGAAATGTGAAGGATTGCGAATTGGAATTGTGTATGGCTAAGGATTGTGACTTACGACTTGGTATGTATATTGAATTAAGATCCGAATGGGATTTGTGTATGATTTGAGATTTTAATGTATTTTTACATATGAATATGGATGTGAATTTGATTGTATATAAATATGATTGATTTTTGGGTTTGGATTAAATTATGATTTGTATATTGAATTGGGAAATAAATTGGATTTGGATAATGTGTTTTGGATTGAGTTGGATTTCAGACGGGATGTTCGAGGAGCTGTGTGGTTTGATTGAGCTGGTTTATAAAGGTGTGTTTACCTTTTGCAGATTTTTGGGTTAATGAAATATAGCTGTTATGCTGCCCATTTTTTTTTTGTAGGGTAATATATGGATAAGTGTACTTATGTATGAATTTATGGGTTATTGGCATGACTGTGAGATTGTTATGGCAAGAAATAAGAATAAGGATAAGAATATGTTTCGTTACGAAGTTTTGAGATATCGCATAATTAAGAAGATTGTGATTAAGAATTGATATTCGCATGAGGAAGAATTTCCAAAAATGGAAATTATTTGTTTTGTTTTTGAATAAAATGGATTAAATGATGAAAGGAATGAATAATAAAGAAAAGAAAAGAAAAGAAAAGAAAAAAAAATTATACTGATTTCGGATTGGTTAGTTTTAGGGTTTCCAATGCGATTGTAAATTCTAAGATTTTTGTTCTTGGATGTTAGATTTTGTTTCAGTTCGATTGATCAAATTGTTTGCTTTGCTTCGTTTTGCTTTCGTTCCAATTAAGAATTCAATTTTTTTCCGATATGCCTTTTTGCATTCAATTCCGAGCCAATTTGCTTTGCCTCGATTCGTATTTGATTCGTATTCGTTTCTTTCGCCTTATGTTTCAGCTACGGTTTCTTTCACTTTACGATTCATTTTTGCTTTTGCTTTTGTTTCGCTTAGTATCCGCTCATGTTCGCTCCCGTTTTTTGGTTAGGATTCAGTCTCCGAAACGGGTCCCAACAAAGCCCGAATTGAGGATCCAAAAATTGTGAATCTTACTAAGAAATCGAAAGTGAACACGAATTTTGAGTTCGAATAGGAAAAAAGATACTTTGTGATTGAAATAGGAAGTATATGTAATCGATAAAGGTGATAGAGCAAAGAGATTATTAGAAAAGTACAAATGGTAACAAGTTATACCTCCTAGTAGGAATACGTCGAAACATCATTTAGCGGCTAAGAATTTAGAATTAAGTGACTAAATGTTTTAATTGCCGACGGTCTTAATTGTTAGAGAAATGCTTAAGGCTTATAGTTTGGAGTCTATAGGAACATAAGATCAATGTATAGTTCTATATAACTTTAAGCATCATAATCATTATCATGGTGATTTCATTGGAATACTATATGAAGAGTTAGATGACAAAAAGAGTCATGCGCCTCCTTATTTGGATGAATAGGGCCAAAGATGGTTGAAAACCAAATTTGATTGGAGATTTTACTGATAAGTGAAATTGATCTGTATTAGGAATTAAGTGATGCAAGAAAAATGAATGAAATTGGTGGATTAACACCAAATACAATGAGATAGACATAAGAGTTAAGTGTACTAATACTATAAAGAGGTGAATTATGAAGAAAAGGATGAAATGTTTATGAGAGTATCACCTTCCCAAGATGTGCTTAGATTGAGTGCAAGATGTCAAGTATGCTAAGAAATATCGATATGATCTAATATTAGTGTTATCAATGGAAGAAGTGAAAAAAATTGTGAGTAATCTGAATATATTGAGGAAACAATTAAGATAGTGAGATATCTTAATAGGTCATGGAAGGATTGATTGAATCCGTTAACTAGGGTGATGTGAAAGAAATTATTCGAGTGATGAAGTTAAATGAAAAACAAAGGAGCATAAGAGGAAGCATACCCCTACCTCTTGATCAGTTAGATGAGAATTTCAAGGACGAAATTCTTTTAAGAGGGGGAGAAATGTTGGCCCCCAGATTTTTTTCTCTCTAGTTATGCATGATTTAAAATAAATTATGAGGTTTTGATGGATTTAATTTTTGGAGTTATTATTATGTTAATGTTAGCAAGATTATATGACATAGGTTAATTAAATTAAAGTATTAAGGTAGTAAGATTGCATGAAGGGCATTTTTGGAAGACCACTTAAGGTTAAAAGAACCTAAGCTTATAAGGAAGGATAAAATAGACTTTTTGGGCTGATTAAGGGTAAAAAGGAGAAGATGAAAGGTGGGCTTGCATGTGAAGAAGCCAAAAAATGAAAATTAGAAGAGAGAAGAGAGAAGAGAGTGTTGTTGGAGAGAACAGAAAAGAGAGAAAGAAAGCTAAGCTAGGTTTTGATTTTTCTTACTATTAAAGTGTGATTTTGAAGTTGTTCAAGAAGAGAAAAAGGAATAGGAGGATTAGAGCTTCCATTAGAGCCAACAATCTCACTATTTGGTGAAGATTCAAGGTAAGTTTGATTTAAATTTTTTGGATTTTCGAAAGAGTTTTGGTTCATAAAGCTTAATAAATGTATGAGTTTAAGAACTCTAGGATCAATTTTAGTGAATATGTCTTATGAGTTCTCCAATTCCCTATTAAATGGAATTTTGTCTTTGATAAACGGGAATCAAAGGAGACAAGAGGAGCAATAGTAGAGGCATTTTTTAGCAAATTTTTAAGCAAGGAAATTAAGGTGGGTTTCATGTTTATAATTGATTAATGAGCCATTAATGTTTTTCCAAATCAAGAAAATAAAATGATTTCAATTACTTCATAAATGTTGCTTTTATTGCTTTTGAATGATTTGTGAAATTGCTACATATCTGTATGAATTTTGATAGTGAATTGTGATATTAAAATGATTTTGAAAAGACTTACGTTTATGAAATTAAGTTTCGAAAATATGCCATTTTGGACAATAAGTTTACAAGATGTGAAATGCATGATTATGTAGGTTTATGGTGGTCCCCTAAGTTAAGTCAAGTGCACTTTGACAAAAGGTTTCTCTCGCCTACCCTCTAATGGCATGGAACTCTTTCATGGACTCTCCTAAGTTCATGGCTACACAAGACCATTATTATGAAAATGTGTAGTACGTTTTGTTTTTGGGTCCACCCAAGCCATTCTGATGTGCTTATATGCTCTATATGCTCATGATATGTTAATAAGATTGATGCATACGTGATTTGATTTATTTGTGAATTTGGTTGAAAATTTAAGAACCATGTATTTTATGATTCAATGAGAATTTTCTATGACAATGAACATTTTAAATGGTTTTGCTTGTTATTCATTATAAACTTGTTACCCACGAGCTTTTAAACTCACCCTCTTTTAGTTCCATCTTCAGGTGAAGAAAATGAGATCGAGGAACCAAGAGTCAAGGCGTCATTCTATTTTTGAAATGTTTCTGTATATTATGTTAGATTTTGTAAAAGCAAGACTTTAGATGCATTTCGAGGATCATTAGGTTTGGTATCTTTTTTATTTTAAATTTTGGATACCAATGATGTAATGTGGCTTGGAATGCTATTAAATTTTTGTGAACTTCTATTTTGTTGTTAATGAAATGTGGATTATGAATAGATGATGTGAGTTGAAATTAGATGTACTTGGAAAAGTTATCCAATTGAGTTAATGAACTTTGAACATGAATTTTTGTGGCTTATAAATAAGAGGTTATGGAAATAAAAGATAGGAGTTTGTGGATAATGAGAATTGGATGTAGGTGATGAATCAAATGAGTAGAGATTAAAGCATTTAATGAAGTAAAAATTGGTAGTTAAATTGTTATGAATGATATTATGTTAGAGGAGTGAATTTAGGACAAATTTCAAGTTTTTCATAAGGGTCAAATTGGGTTCTGACTTTATCGAAAAAGCTGGATTGATCTAGGTTTAATTAGACAAAGTTGCCTTCTTAGAAGTTGTAGTTTAGCTTCCTAGCTTTTCAATGCTATATAGTATGAAATTTTTGGACATTAGAGTTGAGAAATGTGATCATTGTAAGTTAGTAATGCTACATGAGATGGACATTCTGGATAGCTACATTATTTTGAAAATTTTACCCTTATAGAGGCAAAAATTGTTTTCCAAGTCTTCATAGATGTTAGCCCCGAATTTCTTTTATGTTAATTAAGCATGATTAGCTTAATTAAGCATGATTAGTGTTAGTATTTAGTTAAGTTGTTATTGATTAAGTAAGGAGGCATAAATAAGTTAGTTGACTAATGATTTAATGTAATAAAATGTGTTAGA
>JANTNU010000004.1:21391268-21429484 GCA_024752395.1 Erythroxylum havanense
AGTTTAGATGGTGGAGAGAAGAGAGAGGCAAGTTTCGGTTTAGGTTAGGTCTGGTTAGGTAGGAAGATGAGAAGAACCGAAGAAGTGAAGAAGAAGAACCGAAGTTAGAAGAGGGGAGAGTCGGAGAGAAGAGTGATTGGAATTAGAGAGAATTGAGAAAAGTAATACCTAATTCGGGTTACTAGAAGAGGGGAGAGAGGAGTTGGTTTTTCGGGTAATCGGGTAACCCGAAATTTTTTCGGCGTTACCCGTCTTAACCTGAAAAAAATTTGGGTAATTTTCGAGCCGACCCGATTTACCCGAAGTTTGATATTTTGTTACCCGAATTAATTCGGGCCGGGCCGGGCCGGGTAATCGGGCCGGTCCGAATTATGCTCACCCCTAAGTAACACAATTCATGCTTAATAATATCATAAAAAAAATTCGGGGTCCAACAACAACAATCCTCCACGTCATCATATATCAAGACAAACTCATCATTGCATAATGAAAATATGTAAACATATATCAATCCATACGTATAAGTATCATGAGTGCATATCATAATAATAGTGATTTCTATGATAAATATGAGAATGAATTCGAATGCATGTTTATAACCATGGATATTAAGTTACAAGTAGAATGTGCTCTTTCCCATTGAACCTAATGTCTTGAAGTGGAGGGTCCTGCTCCTGATTGCTCTATAAAAAGAAAAGCAAGAATGATCATTAGGATTTAAAATCTAAACCAATTTTAGATGCCTCGAGAATAAAACCATAACTTAATACTAAGGAACTCTATTTTCTATTTAAAAACTTGGAAGGGCATGGATAGGGACGTACGCAACTATGTTCAAAGTTGCATGATCTGTCAAAGAAACAAGTTTGACAACGCCGCTTATCCGGGGCTCCTACAACCTATTCGAATACCCGAAGGGAGTTGGAAGGAGATAAGCATGGATTTTGTGGAAGGGTTGCCGCAGTCAAAGGGTAAATCCGTGATATTGGTAGTTGATGATCGATTTACAAAATATGCACATTTTATTTCACTTAAACATCCTTACTCTGCCCATGATGTTGCGGAATTATTCCTTAATCATGTTTTTAAGTTACACGGTATGCACGAATCTATAATTAGTGATCGGGATCCCGTGTTCTTGAGTAAATTTTGGCAAGAGCTCTTAAGATTATAGGGAGTCAAATTAAAGTTATCGACGGCATATTATCCTCAAACAAACGGGCAGACGGAGGCAGTGAATAAGATTTTGGAAAAGTATCTTCATTGTTTTTGCAACGAGACACCACAGAAATGGGGGGAGTGGCTAGCTCTAACGGAATGGTGGTACAAAACAACTCATAAGACAACCATCAATTCTACTCCATTTGAAATTTTGTACGGATATCCACCTCCAGTGTTTACTCCGTATGTAGCAGGGGATTTGAAAGTCATGGAGGTTGAAAAGGTTCTGCAGAGTCGTGAGGCGATGCTCAATCTTACTCGATTCCACTTACAAAGAGCGAAGAACCGAATGAAACAGTATGCAAATGCTAAGTGGTCTGACCGAGAATTTCAAGTGGGGGATTTCGTCTGGTTGAAGCTTTAACCTTATAAATAGTTTTCCTTGCGGCGCCGATGCAATCAGAAGTTATTGTCGTTGTATTATGGCCCTTTCTGTGTGACTCAGAGGGTGGGAAAGGTGGCTTATAGGCTGGACCTGTCGGGCCATGTGACGATCCATCCAGTATTTCATGTGTCATAGTTTAAGAAGCCCATGAAAACCAACCTCGAGCAATCGAAACCTTACCGGAGTTTTTAACGCCTGCTGAAAGAATTCCAGTGGCAATATTGGATCGAAGAATCACTAAGAGAAATAATCGCGCTGTTACTCAGTGGATAATCCAATGATCAGATGGGGAGAAAGCGAACGTAACATGGGAATATGTTTTCGATCTTCAGAGCCGTTTCCGGAGATCAACTTGATTGACAAGAATGTTAAGGGGAAGGGGATTGTTACCGTTAATTCGGTCAGCGAACGCTAAAAGGGGGAAGGACGAATAACATGAGCTTGGGGGAAGGGCATTTTACGATAGGAGTTGGGAACATACAATGTACGCGGGCATAGGGAATTAATTTTTTCTGTACTAGGAGACAATATATTCGCATGTTTCCAGCAGTGTACGACATGTTAGTTGTTATCAAATTATTCTCTTCTTTTTGATGATTCTCGTCTCTGTAATTACGTCCTTCTCTCCTATACTAATTCAGTGCCCAAATGTTCGTAATCACTATCCTGCAATTACATGCATTTTTAACGTAACGGTTTCATATAGATCAGAAGATGAGAAAATGAGAGCATAAAAGAGAGAGAGAGAGAAGAGCAGGAAGACAAGATGAGGCAAGTGAAAGCCAAGATCGGTATTTCAGACCACAGCAAAATCGGAAAACATCAAGACCTTTGCTTTTGTAAACAATTGAAGAGAAGCCATGTATATGGTAATGGTTACTTCTTTTTATTGTTTTCCGGTTTTGTTCTGAACAATCTTATTCTGTCAGGTTGGCTAATTGCGCAAGACACTTGTCATTAATGGATGTCTAATAAAAATTTAACAAAATTGTAATTAAAAAATTACAGAAATAAGGTTGTGTAATTTAAAACTTTTAAAATGTTGCTGTAATTAAAATATTTCTTTTAAAACATTAAGTATTTAATATGACCCATTTAATTACGTTAAAGGATTAACATGCACAGTAGATAACAAATTAAACTTTTTACAGAATTTTAAAGAATAAATTACCTTTTTTAACTTTTCTTTCCACTGCAGAACTATAATTTGTTGACAACGTTTTCTTTAATTCAAGCAAGCATGCCCAACGGAACATTATTGTCAGTTTTAGCCTAGCAAACATTGATCCACAAGTGTAAATGTGCACCCATATTATTTTATATAAAGTTCTCTAACTTACCTTACAAATTCATAGTCTGTAATAAATAAGAATGACAATTAATTGACTTATTAGTCAGCTCCAGTCGGTTTTTTTAAAATTAAAAATATAAAAAAAAACCTTTTTTTTTGGTTAAATTCAAGTCATAAATACTCAGACTCATGCCTACTCGAGGCTTAATTCATCTAAATAAAACAATTTGTTTTGTTTAAAATAATTAAGCTTCGAGTTACTTTGAGCCAACATTAAAAACAACTCAATTTAGGCCTATTGCAGAGAAAAAGAGTATACTTCTTTCTTATGTATCATTCAGCGTCAATTGCAATCGGTCAAATTTATTAACCTAACTATCATGAAATAGTTTTTACGACCTATCAACTATTAATCATCATCTACATAATCCATTGTGACAAAAACAACTTTCAGGCAATGAATCTGAATTAGACATGAAAGCTTGCCTTTTTGCAACCGGAATCCTAGGTAGCATCTCTCATAGAAAGCAGTAACTGAGTAGGCAATAACAAAAGCAGCAATGCTTTGGCTTGTATTTTCATTTTATCGCATTCATTGCAAGAACTAAAAAGAAAGACAAAGTAGGAAATTTATCATCTTCTCCATTGGGTAACATGGCTGACTGGTCCAGGATGCTTGTTTATTCTAAAATCTGGATAAAGTTACTTACAACAAACAATATTTGTCATCCATTTTGATCTAGTCTTCTCAATCTCTGATCAAGCTCTGCCATTACGGCTGGTTCTTGCTTTTTCCTTTGCTTGGATATAGTATCGGTTGTCATTGATCCTATCTTATCAAATGCAACCTGCATAATTTGCACACGTAAAGCATTTAATATTGATCTTCTGCATAGATTAAGTCACCTCATTCTAATATCAGCAATCGAACATCCTCCTGCTGCAGACAAATAACAACTAAAATCTCGTGTTCTTTTCTCCTTTAGAGAAAAGGAAAAATGAGATAGATAAATGATATAAAAATATGAACTGAAAAGAGAATTGCAATAGGGAGAATGGCGTAACTGTCAATAATTCATCAGGATCAAAGAGGTGATGCGAGGTTTTCTGTAGTATGTATATTACATCAACCACATGGCGGGCCCGAAGCAACTCCTCTTCCTTCATCTGCAATCATATATTACAATTTTGAAGTGCCTCTTCAGCAAGTCCAATGATGTTTCAATAGTGAAATTTCAGAAAACATTAAGGTCTAAGATGGGTCTTTGTACTATAAGTGCATGGCTCTATCACCTTGAATATAGCCAAAGCAACATGAAACAGAACCTTTGCACCCTCATAGAAAAGGACATCCCACACCCGCAGGGTTGTCTGCAAAAAAGTTACCCGAATGGTCAACTAGTTTCGGTCATAACCGAGTTCTCTTCCTGTGGAAGAAAAACCAATTGACGTTTTCCTAACCTCGGAAGGTAAGCTCTTAGAGAATAGGCAAAGGAACCACTCAGTGGCAACAAGGGAGACATCGAACTCCAATTCCTCCAAATGAGCAGCTATCCTGGAGTTCATTTATAGTTCTTCGTATACAGCAAATAATGTAAGAAGATATTAAATATGTAATCAAATGGAATTACCTTGGGCACTTTTTAGCAAGTAAATCCTTGAAAACTCTTTGCTCAACGTGACACCCTGACAAATTGTTCGCATAGCAGTCATTGACTAAGACATTTTCCAGGAGGACTGCCAGCATCCAGAAAGCATCCTCCTCTGTTTTCATCACCAGCAACAGCAATGCTGCAACATAATTTAGACCCTGCACCAACTCTAAGTTTCATTAAAGAATTTTAATTGGGAGCAGATAACATTAACATATGAAAGCCAGCCACCACCCATCTACAAATGAACTAGGTTTTAAGTGCCTACAAAAACATTTTCATTGGTTTCCCGAGTTAGTTACATCCAACAAGGGAGACATATTAAATTACATCCATCAGTTTAATTACAAAAATCTAGTAAGTTCAGCTCGAAATCTGCAAGATAGTAAAAACAGTGGAACTGTTTGCATGGCAGTGAAAATTTTAATTCACATTTATCAGAGTATTAACGAGAAAGATCTAGATTCAGGCAAAGTAATGTAATGACTGTAAAGGACATAATATTCATAAAGAAATATGACTTAATGAAATCATAAATGAGCAGTTTCTTGTTTAAGATTGAAAATTATCAAGAAAAACAGGAATAGATACTAAATTATGAGATATTGAGAAAATTAAACAGTAGCAAGTTAGGAAGAAAAGATAAAGTGCACAAACAATGCATCTGAGACCTCTATATACTCTAAACAATTGCAACTATTGGAATAAAATGTCTTCTTGAAAGTGCAACAAGATTGGGATACATGAGAGTGAATGAAGCCTAATTATCAATGTGTGAAAAGTTCACCTAAAATTCATCAGGCTCTGGAGTGAGAATAATGTAATCATGATAAAATTTTAGGTCGCATCTTGCAAAAGAAAATAGGTACAACCGTACAAGAAATCAGCAATTCTATCATCTATTCTGAGATTTCCACAATAATCTAACATTTTCTATTTACCCATTGTTAAACTCATTAGGAACCAACCTGACAATAGCCAACATCAGAATCACGGAAGGAATACCCAACAAGAACACGTCGGAGAGCAGCATGGCCCTCAGAAGTATCCAACCATGGGTGACCAGGAAATGTTCGTGGCAGGTCCTGCATATAAACAATGACAGAATTATTAGTAAAATCAAGACTTGGGAATATTGGCCGAATAGGCAAAAATTTAACTTCAAAAGTCCCCTGATATGAAGCACATAGGAATCTAAATGCAAAATCTACAAAAGTGAGCATGATATATTTTACAAAAATAGTTTGCATATTCTAGGCAAGATATCCGTTATCCTTCCTCTACAGCTAAAATAAGAAAACATCAGGACTACCTCTGATACTGGTGTTTCTCAACCTGACTTCATATAGTATGAATCTTGGTGCAAGAAACTTTGTTGGTGGGTGGGGGGAGGTTTGATAATAATAACCACTACCAAGAAATTTCTTTGCGTTCAGGTGTCATGCTTACTATTTTGTAAAAAATAATTTTAAAAAATAGATCTTTTCTGCTAACTCCAAAATGCAGCAACCTGAACTCATACTATTGAGGTCTTGTGAGAAATCCCACCCCTCTACAAAGAACAATCAATTCATCATGCATTCTTGATAACCAGGAGAATACTCATATTTCAGGAGAAGTATGCGTCAGGTCTCATGATTTTAGCTTCCATCATATGCCTTTGGTTTCATTGCAAGAAAAAATGAAACTATAACTTGCTTTCAGATCCAAGCACAGATAGACTCAATATACGTGGGCTACTGTCACATATGATCATAACTTCATTGTTATTGCTTCCAAAATCAAAAAAGGAAACATAGCAGTATGATTATAATGGAAGATCCAATCACCGCAGCTGCTAGTGAAGTGAATGATAAATCTGATGGTCTGAGTAATTCAAGATCCATATTAACAATCCAATATTGAGTTATTAGATAATTATCTCCATCGCACAAGTAAGATCAGCCAAATATCAAAATTAAAACATATATTTGCTACAAAAGCACAAATACAAACACAAGTACAAAAACAAATATCAATCAACAAGACCAGACGTCCAGAAGCAAACATGCACAGGAAATTTGATTCTGAACAGAGCTCAAACAACAAAAATGACAATTTAGTCATAACCCATTAAAGAATAGATACCGTTACATAAGATAATCAAGCATAATGACCAATCAAGCTCGTATAGCCTTCAGATGATTAGATATAATTTCCTCAATTTTCAATTTAAAAAAATCATATCACGTTCATCAAGAATGTGAACAACAACCAGTTGAAAGCAAATAAAAAAAAATCCCCACAGAACGTTGCAAATCATGACAGACACGTTTCAACTGCAATATTAAAAAAATCAAATTCCAAACTCACATGATCAATCTGTCTTGTAGCCGGCGTAACCTTTCCCTCAACGGCCGTAGTCAGATCATTGTAGTAGCTCTCGGGAACGGTAGACTTCTTCTTTGCAGCTCCAGATACCGAAAACCAAACCTTTGGCCTTAGCAATGGTGGTATTCCCTTCCTAATAAGCCTCCTCAAAGTGATTGCATTAGCTAGAGTGGACAATTTGAGGGAAGATTTGAAGGCAATCCCTTCAGCTATTGAAGAAACATGTGGCTGTAAGTACCAATTGGCACCTTTGCTAGCCTCTAATGCCGACCAAATCCTTCCCTGTTGCCTCACCTTCTCTCTTAGCTCATTCAACACATTAACATCATCAACATTGCCTTCTACGGTGAAACCATAAATGTCCTGGAATTTGACAGTTAAATTTGCCCTCCTTGCATGAATATTAGGCGTCAAAATTGGGACATGAGGATGGAATTCTATGGAAAATTCTGTTTTGTTATGTGTACTGTGCATATCTACTACTTTTTTTCCAACAGTTTATTCGTGTCAGATCAAAAGAGAAACGAAAACAGAAAGAAGGCACCAAAGAGAAAAGCTTCTTGTTAAAATTGTTGGAAAAGGCCAAAGGCTTGCAAACCTTGAAACAGTCAATTTCCGAAGCTTCAAAAGTATGGAATTGATATGGTTATTTAAGTATTAACCAAAAGACTCACAGAAAAACAAACTTCCATCTCCCAATACAGAAGAAGAAGAAATTACACTTGGAAATGGCAACGGAAGAGCCTTTTCTTCCATCCAAAACAGCTTAGAGCTCTACTATCGGAAATGAAAGAGACAAACAGAGAAAGCAAAAGCTTGGCACCATCAGACCGAACGGAAGATGTTTGAAGAAAAACAAAAGCTAAGGAAAGCTAACATAGATCGCTCCAGTAATTCGTGTAGAGTAAGAAAGATGAATGTTCTTAAATTTGTTTTAAGACTTGCGAGTTACGCGAATAGGACATTCATGAATTATCCCTTCCACTTGACGAATACAAGGCTTAGAATATCAGTCAGTCTGATTGACAACGGAACAAGTTACATGGAATATCAAGTATGGCCGAGACCGACCACTTAAATATATTTCCTAAAATTACCCTCGAAATATATACTATTTACCTTTTTATCTTATCAATGTGTTTAAACTTTAAACATAGATTAAAAATATTGTTACAGTTTAAATTATTTGAAAAAAAAAACCTTTAAATACTAAATATAGACTTTGCTATGTAATTAAATATTAAGTATCCGAAAATTTTGATATGATTAATAAAAGTTTCTTTTTTTTGTATTTATAATACCACAATATTTTTTAAGCAATTTTAAACTATAAAATATTTTTGGGGAATTAATAAAACGATAGATATGCATTATTTTAACAATACAAATAAATGCATATTTACATATTCTAAAGGAAACAGTAAAATTATACATTTAATTTTTATTTAAATATTTTAATAATAAGATAAAAATATCTCTTAGTTAAAATTAATATTTTTTAATATATTAAAAAATTTAATACGAAGAAATATGAATATTTTGTGCAAACTATTAGATTATTTATGTTAATATTATCTTGTTTTTATTTTATGGTATTAAAATTTCATGAATACTATTAAAATGAGTTGTTATGTGTTATTTTATTAATATATTTTCAAACATTGTATAATTTTTAAAAAATATAATTACATATATCATTCATTATTAGGTGCATGTAACATTAAATATTAAATGTAATAAAACAAATTTCATCACTTTGTGACGTTTTTTTATTCTTATTACATTTTTGTTATTAGTTATTAAATAAGATCATATACTAAAGTCAACAATTTACTCCACTAAAATTTCATATTTGTCAAAATCTAGTAAGATGATCTAATTTACTTAGGTATATAAATAAATATAGATACACATCAAGTAAAAAGTTAAATTAGATTCTAACGTTTTTATTAAAATAAATTGTATTTTAAAATGAATTCTAACATTTAAAAATATTCAATAAAAATGTTAAATAAATGAAAAATTAAATGGAATTAAATCTTTATTCATTTTTAATCTAATACTTTACCACGTAGCATCTACTTAGCATAATGAACCCATATATCATTCTAATTAATTAACTAACTTAACTAGATTTAATTAAACAAAATTTACAAATAATAAGAAGAACCCTAGTTCCTAATCTTCACAATTCTCCAACCATCTCCTATCAACTCTAATCAAATTTTCAATTGACCTTAATCTTAATTTCTCCAATAGTCAAAACAAACACTACAAATGGCACTATGAAGCAAAGATACAAAATTATCATATTCTTGTAATACGTAGTACAGACCTTATTGCGTACCCATTATCTACATAAAAAGATTAAAAATGAAGCTAATGCAGAATACTTAATTTTGGTTCCATTTTTTATTTCGAACTCCAAATGATTCGGGACCTTTACGGAAAGTGTTTCCCAACACGAAGTTTAGAACTTTCTACAATTTTCTCAATACATAAGCTCTCTTAATGGGTCGGAGATTCCTGATTTTTGATGACCTTAGAGTCCGAATTAGTAAAAAATATAAAATATGAAAAATTATTATTGATGTCTTATTAATGTTTCTATGAAACAGATTGGTTAGGAGATGTCTTAATAATGATTTATTGAGGGTTGAGTATTGGTTGCCAGTCTGTTTCTTACCAGAAACAGGACAAAATTTAGATGGAGATTATATTTTAAAAGGAGATTTGTGTAATTTTTGGATTTATTAAGACTAATGGAATCCTAGTTTCAGGAGACACAAGAATCATGACATTGTGATCTTTGTAGAGAGAGTTATAATTAAAAGAAGACAATTTGTTCATGAAGGAACATTTGGAAGAAAAGGATGTAAACATTGCACATAAGGTTAGGTGAGCTTGATGGTTGAGGAGACATTGAGCTGAATCAGTAAATGAATTGTTGACCTATTGACATATGTTATAATAATATTTATGATGATTGATTAGGGATTTGGCTATGGTGTTGGTTTTGAATGTGTGTTGGGAATTTAATGAATGGATTGGTTATGTTCTGTTTTGATTTTGAAGCTTGAAAGACCATAATTTGTGAACTACCAAATGAATTATTTGAATTGGAATTAGAGATGAATTGACGAGGAATTGAAACATCTTTAAGGTATAATTGATGAACTATCCTGAAGGTGTCAAAATTTGAAAGAACAGTGGAAGAAAAGTGAAGGTGAACTTTCGGTTCACCCATCCCACGATCATGAGAATTGTATTGGTTCCTTCCCACAATCGTAGAAATGCTTATCAGTGAGAAAAAAAATGTGTTTTGTGTTCTGGTTGAATCATATAAGGATAAGGCACTATATATTGGTGTATTTGGACTTAATTGAGGCTTAAAATGAACTTAGTTTGATGATGAATCAATTTGGTTACGTGTTTGATAAGTTTATGTTATTAATTGATGTTATAATTTAAGGAATGGATTGTTTGATATCAATGCATATGAATTTGGAAAGTATGAGTTATTAATGGTATAAGAACGTTCCCTTGAATGCAAATGTGATTAAAAGGATATGAACAGTGCGAATTATCTATAAATGAATGAGATTTGAAAAATTGTGTGAATATAAAGCATTAGAAAAGGATTGGTGATCGTAAGATTGATGAATTGAGAGTGATCAAACTTACTTAAGGTATAAACCTAATTTCAAACAAGTTATGTATAAGTTATAATTAATAAATGGTCAAGACTTGTGAATAAGTATACATATCTAGGATAGTCAATTGAACATGCATTAAACATGACACATCTACATACGCATGATTGAATATTCATTTGATTGAATAATTTAACAATGTGTAAATATGTGTGTATTGTATGATATACAAGCATAAATTGACCGACAGAATCCAGACATTGTTGGATCATCAAAGCAATAGTAATTTGGAGTAAACAGTGAGTAACCTAGATGCGTGATCTCAATTAGATATTTGCTTCTATTTGAATTGTTTTTGTTTAATCCTTATATCTACATATATTGAAATGATTTGGATAGGATTGTTATATTGATGATTCAAAACAATTGATTGTCTAAAAAGTTCAATATTCGGGACTATATTGGGAGTGTTAACTACATGTATATGAATGTGGGAAATAAATGCTTAACTAATGTTGAATGCTAGACTTGGTTCCGACGAATATAATAAATGACTATGTACACTGGATGGAAGTGTTTGCTAGTATATTATGTGAAATGATGCATGTCACGACATTGATATGCATAATTAGATAAAGGAGTTATGACCAAAGTAACCAAAGTGAAAAAGGAGCTTAAAGTTTAGAAATGTGAGCATAAAGCCACAGGCTCAAGGATTAATGAACCCGGTATCCACAATGGGTACAATACAACATCTGAAATGAGCCTGGTATCTGTAAAGATACAAGACAGTTAAATAGGCGCTCGATCACAACAAAATTAAAAAGCAAGTGTAAGTGTATATGTGACTCCACTTGCTTTTTAATTTTGTTATGATCGAGCGCCTATTTAACTGTCCTGTTATGAGGAATTTACTAAATTGTGTTGAAATAGTCATATAAAATGTTTGTGTTCCCAGTGTGTTTATTAAAATGTGATATACATATATTGGGATAATTGGGATTTGATTTTAAATGATGTGATGTGTTCGAGAACTTGGATTATATGTGTTGCGATATTGTGTTCTGACTTGAGTGAACATATTGATGATGGTTCATTCACTGAGTTCACAAACTCATCAAAATTGCAATGTTGACTTTTAGGTTCAGAAGAGAACTAGCTAGTCTAGTTAAGTAACTTCTGCATTTGGATATGGGTCAGTGTTGGGATCAGCTATACCTGCAAATGTCTTAGTTATGTTTCATTAAGGATTGTATCTTTCAACTGTTGTATGTTGTACATGTGAATTTTGAAAATGTAATGACATTTGAGACTGTATATATTTGTGAACAAAAATAGAACAACATGAATATTGAAATGTTTTATATTATATTCGACGGATTAAAAAAGTAAAAAAAATGAATTGATTTAATCGTCTTAACATGCCATTTTCGTAGAGTGTGTTCCCGAATATCCTTCAATATGTCAGGTATATGCTCTATGGGAGTGATATGTTACATTATAAGTAGTATATCTCCATATACTTCTACTAAGGAGTACATCTATACTCCTATTAATCTAAACATGAAAATCCACAATCATCTCTAAAATAAATATTTTGAATTCATTATGGAAGTGTTTTTTTCAACATGCTGTATAACCTCTCAAATATACATCAAATATCTCAATAAAAGAACTAGTTCCATTTGTATGTATAGTTATGAGATTTGAACTTACTCAAAATTCATCTTACTCACACTGATTTTCTTGAGAACCATTCTCTTATAAGTATATATTGAACCAAATACTTTATTTAATGAGGTCTAAATAATTATATCCAACCTTTGGATATCTCATAACTTCATATTATCCTTTTTAGTTATACTCGTATTGAATGATATATGATTTAAGTAAGCATCACTTCCCAAAATCATTAACTTTGACTATTTACAAATCCTATCATTTCATATCTAATTTGAAATATTGCTATTTGATTTAATTGGAACTTTTAAAGGTAAATCATTGTACTAAGTTTACCTATATAAGAAATAAATATATCGCAATATTTTATATTACATTTTTCTCCTTACATAAATCCATACTATTATGGAATTTTGTTATGGGGTAGTGACCAGAGAATCTCATTTCCACTAGATAGATAACTAAGAAAATTTGGATTTTACCACATTGATCTCATTGAAGTACTTTTAGTATACTTAGCAACATAATTTCTACTCGTATTTAAATAATTTAAAGTTTTCAAAATTTTAAACTGATATTTTATTTAATATGTAAGTATTCATCCTTCATGAATTTTTGTTCTATTCAATGCATCGTATGTATAAGATTTAACAATTCTATACTATCATCATCCTTTCACCTAAGGTTGCTTTTGTTATTCTACAACTCGACATATACTTGTATGCATCTTTATAATTCTTATTATGTAGATTTAACCAATATAAAATAGAAAGATAATCTTGGTTATCTAACTTTGTATTATTTCCAACTTTGTTAAGTATAAGTTTTCCTTTGATCGAATACATATTCAAATTATATGTATAAACTTAGATCAACTACTTTTTCTTAACAATCTATTTCTTATAATTCCTTGAACATTGTAATAATGTTGAATCCAAATTTAGTATCAAATACTTAAAATCATGAACTAGAAATATATATGATTTTTGCCATATAATGCACCAGCAAGAAAATCACGTAATCAAATTTTCTTCTTATGACAACTATTATCATTTCTAAGTTAAAGATTTTTATTATAGTCTATATTTATTGTTTAAGTATGTGTTGAGTGTCACAATTTCATAAACGTGTTATACCTTTCTATTATACTATATATTGAGTTATGCTATCATAGTCTTAACATCTATCTTATATGTTGTCCTTAAATTTTATAAGACATTAACTCAAAATATTAATGTATTTTGTCATCTACATGATACTGACTTATCTTTAAAACTTTTTTACAGAATTTCTAATAGGTATTGATAGCAATATTGCATAATGGACATAGAATTTTTCTTTCTAACTTTGAGAATGCTTCTTAAACATAAACTACGTCTAAGATATTTACTTCACTAATTCTTAGTATTAACTATACTAAACAGAGATAGTTAAAACAAAATATAAATGTAAGAGAAATAAGTGTTGGTTATATATCGTGAGTCTAGTTTCTACTAAATAATATTAAGACCTATCATATATTTGGTTACTCCTACTATTTTATTCGAAATAATAATCTTCACTACTATTCGAAAAGAATCTCTCTAGTTGGCTAGGATTCCATTCAAATTTAATTGATCTTGAGTTTGTTTAACAAACAAACTAAACTTAAATAAGTAGGCAACAACTATGTCAATCACATCTCATATGACTCCTAGATCTGTTAGGTAACAACTTTGACCAAAATATATATGATATGTTATTCCTATCATTGCCTTTAGATTCATATGATTACGATTCACTCATCCAAATCATAAAAATTTAGTTAACTAGGACTCATTAATTTAAAATAAAACATATTAGAGTTAAAGAGGTCTTGAGTTTGCTTAATAACTCTTGCAATAAATACAACTCTAGTTTTATTTAAATAATGGAGGCAATTATTACTTTCTTAACTTGTACTAAATATTCTAATGAGGTATTCAATTTTTGATGGTCTTATCAAACACTCATTACATATAAAATGTCATACATTTTAAATATGCAATTCCTCATGCAAATATAATAAAATTGTAAGCACGAAATATTGTTTGATTATCTATACAATCTCCTTAATCTAAAATAATATTGTCAATTATTTAGATAATTAAATTAGATAAAACCATTATTTCCTATCTTCAATTGAAAACTTATCTTGACTCCTTTAACGAATTTAATCGAAAAATCAAAAATTGAATTTCTTGCTTATTATAATTTAGGAAATTTCCTTTTTCAGAATTTTATAAGTGACACAACTAGAAAATATTCATAATCACATTAGGAGTAACATGTCTTTAATTAGAAAATTATTTTCTAATTTCATATGAAAACAACTTTCAAAATTAAAAAATTTAAATTTAATCAAGAAAATTTATTTTATTATTTGGAGATTAATCTATCAATTAATTAGAAAATAATTATTTAAAAATTAGAAGTTATTTTATAAAATATCAATGAAGGATCATTTTTCTTAATTAATATATAAAAACATTTTACAGATTTAATGAAGAAAATACCTTTTTCTAATTAATTTAAAACTTATTATTAAAGTTAATAAAGAAACAATTTCTAAATATAAACAAAATAATAATCTTATAAATAATTTTAATTATGAAACATGCTTTTCAATTACTTAAGGAAACAGTTTTCTTAACATTAAAAAAGTCTAATTAATTACTAATTTCAATCTAATTGAAATTAATTTAATTTCTAGAAAATATTTTTCTAAAATATTAATTAGGATTATATTTAATTTCTATTCTTAATCTAATTAAGAAAAATAATTTATATAATATTAAAATTAAGATTCTAATTAATTAATAATTTCAATCTAATTGAAATTAATTTAATTTAATTTTTAGAAAATGATTTCCTAAAATATTAATTAGGAATATTTTTAATTTCTATTCTTAATCTAATTAAGAAAAATAATTTATCTAATATTAAAATTAAGATCTCATCTTAGTTAATATTAATCTTATTATATTAATTTATCAAGCATAATGTAATTATGAAACATAACCCTTTTTGCATTTGTTTGATTCAAATTATTGATTTGATAACTAATTTAATTTAATAAGTTAACTCTTGAAAAATTAAACTAAATTCAAAACATATTCATAATAAAGTTAAGCATTTTGAAATAATTTGGAAATACTTTTCTAGATTTATTTGAAATTTTAAAAAATTTAATTTCAATTAAAATAATTTATTTTAAATTAGGACTTAAAACACATAAAATTAAAATAAAAAACAAATGGTGACCATATGGCATGTGCATTGAACTTTTCACTTTGGCATGTATACAGCACAAGCCAGATTAGAAAAATTATCAAATAATTTACTAGTAAGTTATGATCCTATTTAATTTAGTTAACCTTGATTTTGATCAATAAACCAACCAAATTAAATTAGCTAGATAATATAATTAGTAATCACATCTTATATAATTCTTAGATTAATTAGGTAATAACTCCTTGTTAAAATATATCATGTGATATTCCTAATTAAGCTTCTAATTTTATATGATCATGAGTTTACTTTTCTAATCATATAGATTTAGTTAAGTAGAACTCATTAATTTAGAATAAAATATGTTTATGTTAGATGTACCTTAAGTTTACTCAACAAGCCTACTAATAAATAAAATTCTAGTTTTATACTCAAAAAATAAAAGGCAACGATTTCATTTAATACCTTTTTAAAAAATAATTTTCTAGATTTATTAGGAATTTGAATTAATATAAAACTTAACCTAATTTTCAATTTAACCAAAAATTGTAAAGGCTTTCTGAACAAAGAGAGGGTTAACATGCTCTACAAACTTTTCCGTGAGGTGCGCCATCTGCATGTACGCCTATCAACATTATGCACATGATGAACGCGACTCGCGCTTTGCATGTGCCCTTAATTTCTCTAAATTAGGGTGTTTTTTTTTCATTCGACATCTTGTTATTGGCTTATCATCGGAGAAGCTTGAATGGGATGTCTCTTACTTTCCCTTTTAAGATGAAATATTAGGATTTACGAAGTTTAATTAAAATATAATACTAATTTAATAACATCACTATTACGTCTTGTCATTTAAATTAATTTTTTTCTCTTTAGTTATTTTATAGCATAACTTATTAAGTTATTAATATGTTAGCAATAATTATAAATTTCAATTATAGTTCATTATTAAAATAAAATTTGAATCTCCTTTGATTTTATTTTTATTTATCTAATTAAATAATTTACAATTATATATTAAGATTAACATTTAACGATATGACCACTTAAATATTAAGAATGTCAAAGTAGTTTACTATACATGATTATAATGCATAATGTAATTCTTAAATTGAAAAAAGAATGCTCTTTTTTCAAATCTCAATTTACTGTGACCAAATAATCTTAAATTTTTATAAATAATCTTAAATCATTACTAATAAAGATTGTTAGAGCATTCTTTCAATTCTTTCAATTACTTTTGAACGATGAATCATGCCATATAGTTTAAAGTTTAAACTAAATTCACATACTACTAATTGAACTGCCTTAAGTAGAACAGGCTATAAGTAGCATCAATAAATGGAGGATTCACTGAAATTTAGGCATGCTCTTGACAAGTTTATCGAGGTTTCAAACCTGAAACAAATGAAAAATGGAATTAGATAAGAAACATGAAGAAGTAAGGTTTAAATTGAATTGTCATGTACATCTTACGAACATTTAATTGAATTGGCATGCATATATTACGAACAAAAATGCCATTTTGCTTAATAGTAAATTACATATTTCATTAAAACTCTATTTATTATCTAATAATACACAAATAAAATGATCACTCTCTTATATTTGATATAATAGAATTTTAATATATAAAAAGTTTTGTTTAATTTTATTATTAATTTTCTCATTGTATCAAGATTGTGAATGTTGATTAACTTTTTACATGGTGAATTTAATTCTAATAAATTAATACTGATTAATTTTTCTTGTCTTATCAACCTACTAAACTTAGTATTAATACTAATTAACTTTTTTTGTCATAATCTGTAAGTACTAAGTATTTTCTTCTTATCTCATCCATCCGTTGGATTCAATGCTAGTGTTGAATAATAGTTACTATTGATAAAATATTTATAAATTCATATTGTTTACAAACATATCATAAAAATATTTTAAAATAGTATAAATGATAAAAGAAATATTATTACATTATTATAAATTATATTCACAAGAAGAAAACAACAGATATGTTGAATCAATTTCACTAAAATACGATGCTTAATAGAACAATAACAAATAAATAATTCACCTATATCATATATTAATTATCTTTTTTATTAATATTATTATACAATAAATAAATATTTGAAGAAAGAATATGTTATCTTTGAATTTCATTAATATATTATTAATTATAAATAAAATATGATGAATTAATAAATTCATATTTATTAACAAAATAAATTTATATTACATGTTAAGTATTTATAAATATGATAAATATGATAAAAGTGTAGTACAATTCCATCTAGTGCTAGCAAAATTTCAATGTTTTAAAAACCTAACCAAAAGTTAAACTAATAAGATAAAAAGTTTAAAGTTTAAAAATTTTAATCACTAAATATTAAATAAATTTTAAAAATTTTAAAAATTATTTAAAAAATTATTTTTATCCATCAAAAATTTTAAAATTTAATTTAAAAATTATTAAATAATAATTCATTTATTTTAATTAATAAGAATGATCAATTACTTAATAAACTGGACGAGTTTTAATAACAAAAATTATCAAAGTAAATTAAACCAAAAAATTAAAAACCAAATCAAAAAGTTAAATAGTTAAAAAACTTTATAGTTATACAGTCAAACTGATTAACTTTTTTAATCATAATAAAAATCAATCAAGCCAGTTATCATAAATGCGAATAATAATTAGAAATTGAAAATTTATCTTTTTGTATAATAAATAGAAATCTGATTAAAGACTGAACTATTATCATATTAAACAAGGTCATGTATCAATTTATAAAGAATCTTTGCATCCTACTAGCCTAAGGAAGCCTAAGGAAGCCTTAGTCTTACATTCTCATAACACTACGCATACAAATTACATTAATCTATATGGTTAATCTTTCTTTCTAAAGAGAATATCTATGACATGATCTGAAAGATATTCAGAGGAACATCTAAGACCCTCAGTACATGGAGACTTCAATACCATTGCCTATTCGATTGAATCAACGTCCAATGTCAGTCTAAAACACTGTAATGATGGCTTAAAGAACTGCATGCATCAAACATATATCACTACTTTAAGATATGATGGCAATTATTTTACCTGGTCTAACAAATAAACAAGCAAAAAGATGATTAGAAGGAAGCTTTACAAAGCCCTCATTAACTCCTCCCATATACTGGCCTGTTCTTTTGGCAAAGCTCACTTCAACAAACCCTTATGGTCTAATCATTCTCCAATAGAAGTCAATTTATCTACAAATTTGGTAAGTAAAAGAGCCCCTTTCATAGTCAATAATTATTTAGCAGGCTCTGAAGGACTTGAGGAAGCAATCTATCAAAGTCTGAGGGCTAACATTATGGGTTACAAAAATTTCATTTGTTTAAGCAAACTTTTAAGCAACCAAGGAAGAACTAAAAGAGCTCAGAAGAAGTTTGAATGACACTCAAAGGGACGTTAAAAGCACCAGAGAACCCCTTTAACAAGCTCAGGACAGCCTCTATGTCAGCACCAAAGATACCTTTCGCAAGTAGCTAAGAAACATGCATTAACCTTTTCATAAATGCCTTAAGAGGTCTATAACTTCCATAAAGTAGAAATCCATGGTGCCTTGGCTTAAATATGGTGACAAGAACTTTAGCTATTTTTTCAAAGCTTTGCTCAACAAAAGAAACACCAAAATCATGAACCTTACAGGTCATAAAGGGCTTCAAACATCAGACCACTCTGAGATGAAGACTACAACGTTCAACTACTTCCAAGGAGTCATTAGGAAATTGCTCTAACAGGGTTTTTTTTTTTAAATCTCTTTGCAGGAAATCCAGGAATTCAACTCAAACTTCATCAACCAAGACTTCCCTTTCTAGGCCATTCACTAGAGAGGATATTTGTCAGGGTCTTTTCAGTATGAAACCTAGCAAAGCACTTGGACTAGATGGGCTCAATGCTTTATATTTTTAGAAGTCTTTGGAACCTAGTAAGGAACTTAGTCTTTGATGTAGTCTATATGTTTGTGGAGCAAACTCTAAATCAATTTCAAATCTAATGTCCTCCCGAACTTTGTTTACAAATATGTTGTGTCTAGCTATTAGGAAAACAAAAGTTGCTTATTTGTCTCAATAGATAGAGCTAATCAAGCAGTACATCTATCGAATTACACATGACTCAAGATGCAACAACCCTCTCTAAAATACCTTAGAGTACCTATGGCAACCAAAATTATTTCCTATAAAGATTGTCTTAGATCTGATACCCAAAAGAATAAGCAGTTGCTTAAATAATTCACTTTCATATCCTGGAAGACTTCAACTAATAACATCTATTCTCAACAATCTTGATGTGTTCTAAAGACACAAACTTCCTACCTATCAGCTCATCCAATACTATAGAAAAGATCTTCAAGGACTTTCTATAGTCAGGGAAAGTCTCTTCCATAGACTTTCTAAGGTCTGTCAATTAGAGGCAGATGGACAACTAAGCATTGTTCCCATAAAAGCCACGAGCAAAATGCTTTTGGCTAAGAGAATTTGGAAGTTATTCACTAATTAAGAGTCCTTTTAGGTTTAATTTCCAGATACACATTTCTTAAGGCAACAACTTCTGCACAATTGAACCTAGGTCAGATACCTCCTGGATATTCCTCCAAATCGTCAAGCTGAGAAGCACTACTTGCAATAAAACTGGGTGCAGAACTGGGAATGGTAATTCAAAATGATTTTGGTTTTAACAATTGGCATAATGCAAGCTTCCAAGCTACTAAAACAACAATTATATTTGCCTGAAAATGCTGGAGTCAAAGTGATCATCCAAGGAAACAATTGGAGCTGTAACTTAAAAGGCCTCTCTACCTACATGAACAAACAGGCAATGTACAACCCTAATTCAAGATTGGAAGACTCGATTATATGGCATAGACACAAAACTAGTGCATTCATAAATAGACTATATATGAACTATTCTCTAGTAACTACTAGAGAGTGACATAGGCTAAACTTACTTGGTTCATATGCAATCTCCCTAAAATCTCTTTTGTATTATTGCTAGCTATATACCAAAAACTAAATGCTCTGGACAAATTAAAATGTAACATCTCTTATAACTAACTATGCAGACTATGCAACCAAGAGAGAACCTGAATTACCTCCTATTCAACAGCTCTTTCTCTCAGCAAGTCTGGAAAAAAAATCAACTTTTGTACAGCAAATTTTGTAAGGTGTTTCATTGGTAGAGAATAGTTGAATGGGCCTCAAAAGTTTCCTATAATAACAAAGATAATGATATCATATTCAAACTTTCTTTCAATTGCATCATACATACAAATTTGAAAAGAAAGAAACTTAAGGATACTTGGAAATGAAACAAGAGATCTACAAAAAATTGAACAACACAATCTCATAGGTAAGACAAAGTATCATGTCACAACCATAAGATTCTCTCATCACACTATTCCATAGGTGGAGCTTACTTTTGTCCCAACCCTCACCAAGCTGTCAGTAGCCTTGGACCTCAATTACTATAGTATTCCCTTGGTTCCACACTTTGGTTGTGGTGCTTTTATAGCATTCTTTTTTACCGTCCAAAAAAATAAAATTTTAATTTTTTTGATAAAAACAAATTCATATTACATTATTATATCATAATAGAACTTAAAATTCCATTACTACATTGCTTTGGATAAAAGAACTAAAAATCAACAAAATGTAATAAAGAAAGTTATGTAATAACTAAACATTACCATAGAGAGTTATTGATAACTTTGGAAACAAAAGAACTTAAATAAAGAAAAGATCAAACTACAAAGAGTTCCAATATATTTAATCGTATATTTTAAACATAATTAATAATATATAAATATAATAAATTAATATATCAATCTACGACACATACCATCGATGTGATTTACTAATTTCTAACCATCCCCCTAAGATGTTACCATCTATCATCCATATGAAATGCTATTTGTCTACAATTTTAAACATTAGCTAGAGATGATGTTCACTTTACAAATACACTAAAATTACAATTTTTGCAAAATATAAAGGATTCCCACAAAATATTTAAAGCACGAGAGATTTGATAAAATCAATGAAACTACTTTGTCCTTTACCGAAAATAAATTGGTGTAAGGAATGGAGACTATCCATTACATATATATACAAATATGGATGCATAAACTTCCATAAAAAATCCAATAATTGATGGATGTGATTAAAAATGGCAAATGAAAGCCTAAGAAAAGGTGAAGATTCACAACATTTAGGTTAAAAATTATAGTGAAATGGGAATTTTATGGAACATGAGTAAGTGATGAGAGTAAGGAGAAAGGAGCTTGTGGAAGTAATTTCATTAAGTTGGAGCAGTTTCATTAGCACACATAATAATTCTCATAATTCCGCTATCTTTTGGTGCCACTCCAAACACAAGTTAAAGACTTTCGGTAGCTGAACTTCTAACCCTTTTTTTGATTTTTCTGTTGTTCCTTCCATAAAATGCCTAACATTAAACAACAAAATCTGAAAACAAAAAGGAACCTGTTCATGTCTTATGCCTCCCAACAAATTTCGCCAGCATTCAGGATGGAAAATACTCCAAACTGATTCAGAAGTACAGTAACTCAAGGACTGCAAAGGTTCTTAAGATCCTCCTCTTTTGCATACCAGCTTGGGATAATTTTTGATATGTGGGGATAAAGATCCTTATATGAGTTTCTAATTGTACCTTCAGCAACTCCAGTAGCCAGTGAGATATCTGCGGCATCCACACCACAATCATCAACCCAACAACTCATTTATGCAATGCAACTTTGCAGCTAAGTATAACATTTAAAATAATGAAGCAATTTTCATGTTCCAAATACAAAATTACAAGCGTCCTTAGATTTCATGTCAGTTCTCATATAAAAGACGTTAGCCTAGCATTTATGAAAACAAAAACATAAAAAACTCAATCTTCACCCCACAAACAAATATATAAGTCAAATCACAATGTATAAATAAGAAAATTGGCTCCATGTGTAACTGGAATATGTTGAATTAAGTGATTTTTGGTTTCTCATATGGACAGTCGTGAGAGGTGTTGTCGAGGCTTAGGTTGGGCAATTGTGCTATAAGAGGATTTTGCAGTCATTTGCAGGCGGTTAAAGCATGAAAGAGTTGGAAAATCAGCCACACACTTCTTTTTTTGAGGAACTGATACGAAAATATGTACTTGAAGTAGATGGCCATTAAGACCATTAGTATGTCAATTGAAGGGTGTTATGAGTACCAATAAATAACAGTCCCCCCATGGCTATTGTACGTTTTTTGGCAATTAATGAGAATCCTATTGCATTTCTCTTTCTCTCTACTCTCGCAATTCTCTCCATTCCTCTCTATTCTTCTATTCCCCTCTCTTTTCCTTTGTTTCTCTCTCCGTCTCTCTTTTCTTTTCTCTTTTCTTCATCTTTTCCTCTTTTCCCTTTCATCTACCACTATCGGTAACAGTGGGATTAGAGCATTATGCTCCTCGGACCGATGGTAGAGACGTGTGCCCAGACTTCTGTTCGTGATCTTGATCTCTTAAGAGAGATTGGAATGTTAGGAGCAAACCAAGCACTACTCCTATTGACAGTACAAAATTTGGGGATGAAGATGATAAACATGTCAATCGTGAAGAGTATCAAATACTAGTGGGAAGACTAATTTATTTGTTTCATACTAGACTAGATATTGCTTTTGTCGTGAGTGTTGTTAGTCGCTATATGCATGCACCAAGGAGAGAGCATTTGGAGGCAGTCTATAAGATCCTACGGTATCTAAAAGGTACTCTAGGAAAAGGGCTGCTATTCAAGAAGGGAGATCAAAGAACAATTGAAATATAATACTGATTCAGATTGGGCTAGTTCAGAAGAGAATAGACGATCAACCACTGGATATTGTACTTTTGTGTGGAAAATTTTGGTTACTTGCCAAAGTAAAAAGCAAAAGGTGGTAGCCAAGAGTAGTGCTAAAGCTAAACTAAGAGCTGCTGCAAAAAGGATGTGTGAAAGTCTTTGGTTAAAGACAGTGTTGATAGAATTGGGAATCGGGTTTGAGATACCTATAAAATACTATTGTGATAACAGGGCAGCCCTAAGCATGGCACACAATCCAGTCCATCATAAGAGAACAAAACATGTTGAGGTTGATCGACATTTCATCAAAGAGAAGATAAGAGGATGGGACAATATGCCTATGTTCAAACAAAGAAGCAGACAGCTGATGTGTTTACCAAAGGACCAACGACAAGCATTTGAAGAGTGTATTAGCAAGTTGGACATGATAGACATCTATGATCCAACTTGAGGGGGAGTGTGGTCAAAGATATATATATCTTATAATATTATAATCTGATCATAATCAGATCATTTAGATTGGATAGCAGTATCTTATAGAGATATAGTATCCTAGGATTATATTTCCATATCTGTTCAGATTTTCTACCTTATTCTGTAAACCCTATTCGTATATATATATACTGCAGTCTCTAATAAAGATATATAGAGCAAATAAGCTTTGATTCACAACTTTTCAATTGGACGAGACACCGGATGTGTTGAAGGTCACAATGGCAAGTTTGCATCTTGATGAGAAAGCATTTCAGTGGCACCAAGCTTTCAAACAAACATGGGAAACCAAGGCTTTTTGGAATGGGAGGAGTATGTGGTAGCTTTAAAGAACCGGTTTGGGCCTTCATATGAGGCACCGAGGGAATACCTGATAGCTCTAAGACAAAAGGCTCACTGGCTGATTTTAATGATCTTTTTGACTCCACAGCTTGCAAATTAAGGCTACCGGAGGAGTACTTAGTCCATGCATATATCGTTGGACTTAAGGAGTTTGTTGGTCCAGCAAGATTATTTAAGCCTGCAACGTTGCTGGAGGCAAGAAGCTTGGCTAGAGTCCAAGAAATTAACATGCAAAAAAAGAATAAAGAGGTGACGGTTGGAAGAAGCTCTACAAGTGTTAAGCAAAGTAACAGTGGAGTTAGTTTGCACTTGGGTACGGCGGCCGTAGCTGGGCAAGACAGGTGGAAAAGCTATAGAAATGTTTTAGCGAGAAGTGGGTCCCATCAAGCAACCTTAGTAGAAAATGGGTCCCAACCGAAGACCAAATTGGATGTGAATACAGCTGGAAACAACAAAAACCAAATCAAGATAGCAACTTCTTTTATGAAAATCTTAACTCTGGAAGAAGTGGAAGAGGACCGAGTCCACTTCTTGTGTTTTTGCTACCATGAGAAATTTTCTAAGGATCACATCTGCCCTCAAAGAAGGAAGTTGCAGTTCCACTTGGTGGAATATGAAACAGATGGAGATGCAGATGAAGGGACCAACACGGATAAAGATGGAGAGTTTTCCCCACCTCAAATTTCACTTCATGCCATAGAAGATACTGACAATGTTACTTCTATGAGAGCAAGGCCAGATGGGAAGAAAAACTATGCAGATTCTAATTGATGGTGGCAGCACTCATGATTTTCTAGATTATGACTTGGCAAGAAAGCTTGGGTGGTTCAAGAATGGTGCAACCGGGGAAGTGGAGCTAGCTAGTGGTCAGAAGCTAAAGGTTTTTGGTATTTGGCGGAATTTTAAGTGGAGAATGCAAGATAAAGAGTTTATGGCAAATCTGAGAATTATGAAAGTTCGGAGCATTGGAAGTGCCTACTAGGACTATGCTTCTCTCTCTATGTTCTTTTGGTATAATGGTGTGGTTAAACTACAAGCTAGTGTGCCACATGCGCGGAAGTTAGTGGTCCCTACGAGAATTGGAGAAGATGGGGGTCAAATGTTCATGATACAAGTGGTTAAGAGTGAAGAGGAAGAGCTTCAATGCTTGTCAGTGAGAAGTGATGATGGGGAATTACCAAGTGGGATTAAGTTTGTTCTAGGAGACTTTCATGATGTTTTTGAGGAACCCAAGAGTTTACCCCCTCTTAGAGAAGGCCATAATCACCCAATAGTTCTGCAAGAAGGAACTAACCCCATCAACTTGAAGCCTTATAGATACCCTTCTACTCAAAAGGATGTAATTGAGAAGATGGTGAGTGAACTATTGCAAGTTGGTGTTATACGTGAGAGTTGTTCTCCTTTCTCAACCCCTATAGTATTAGTCAAGAAGAAGGATGGTACGTGACGTATGTGCATTGACTATAGGGAATTGAATAAGAAAACAGTGAAGAATCCCATTCCTCTAGTTGAAGAGCTATTTGATGAGCTTAGTGCAGCAAGATGGTATACTAAGCTGGATCTAAAGGTTGGTATCATCAAATCCGCACGGTGCCGGAAGATGCTCGTAAGGCTGCTTTGAAAACACACAGTGGACATTATGAATGGTTGGTTATGCCCTTTGGGCTAATCAATGCACCTGCCACATTTCAAGAGGTCATGAACAGTATCTTCAAGGATTATTTGATGATGTTTGTGTTAGCGTTTGATGATATTCTTGTGTACAGCCCCTCCATTGATGAGCATGTACAGCACTTAAGAGTTGTGCTAGAAATTCTAAGGCAGCATTGTTACTTTGTTAAAAGGAGTAAGTGTACATTTGCTACAACAGAAGTGAAATATTTCGGGCATATAATTAGGAATAGTACTATTTGCACAAATCCCAATAAGGTGCCAGTTGTGCAAGAATGGCCTGAACCTACAACAGTGAAGCACTGAGAGCTTTTCTTGGCTTAACAAGGTATTATAGAAGGTTTATTCGTAACTATGGTGAGAGTGCCAAGCCTTTGACAATGTTGTTGAGGAAGAATGGGTTTGTATAGGATGATGCTATGGCTAAAGCCTTTCTGAAGTTAGAAGAGGTGTTGTTGACAGCCTCGATTCTTGCATTGCCAGATTTTAGCAAGGTTTTTGTCTTAGAAAAGATGCGTATGGGTCTGGAATTGGGACATTGCATATGCAATTGGGTCAACCCTTAGCTTTTTGTAGCAAGCCTAGGCTCCTAAGCATTTGAGTCTTTCCATTTATGAGAAGGAACTGATGGCAGTAGTGCAAGCTGTAGAACACTGCATCAACATTTAGAAGGGAGGAAATTTATAATCCGCACGGATCAGCAGAGTCTTAAAATTTTGTTAGGTCAAAAATTAAAGACTTCGTTTTAGATGTATTGGGTAGCAGGACTCATGGGTTATGAATATGAGATACACTATAAGAAGGGCAAAAACAACATTTTTGCAGATGCTCTCTCACGAGTGCAAGGGGCTAAGTTATCGCAGATAACTTTTGACATAACTTCTTCTGATTTGTTAAAGTTTATTGAAGAGAGGTGGGTGAAGGATGTTGATTTGCGGGCACTTATTTCCCATTTACAATAGCAAGGTGGAGTTGTGGGGAAATACTAATGGGATGGTAGATTTTTAAGAAGAAATGGTAAGCTGGTGGTGATAACAGTGTTGAGTTGAAACGAAAGTTGCTAGATTGGATGCATACTAGCCCTCAAGGAGGACATTCTGGGGTGCAACCCACATATCAATGCATGAGGAAGCGCTTTTGGTGGAAAAAGAAGATACATGATATTAAAGATTACATCAAAGGTTATGATACATGTGCCTGGTATAAGTATGAAACCATTGCTACACCTGGATTATTACAGCCATTACCAATACCTAGTAGAGTTTGGGAAAGTATTATAATGGAATTCATTGAAGGGCTTCCCAAATCTGGAGGAAAAGACACTATATGGGTTGTTATTGACAGAATGAGTACATATGCTCATTTCTTATCTCTTTCTCACCCCTATACAGCCTTTATGCTTGCACAAAACTTCCTAGATCACAACTACAGGTTACATGGTGCTCCTGCAAAATTAATAAGTGACAAAGACCCAATCTTTGTCAATAACTTTTGGAAGGAGTTTTTGCGTATTTTGGGTATTGAACAAAAGCTATTTTTTGCTTACCATCCCCAAACAGATGATCAATCCGAGGTTCTAAATCATTGCCCAGAGACCTACTTGACATGCAAGTGTTGGGAAAATCCCAAGGCATGGAGTTAGTGGCTGCCTACAGTTGAGTGGTGGTATAATACCTCATTTCATACAGCAACTCAAGCTACTACATACGAGCTACTGTATGGACAAAAAACTCAGCTGCATATTCCCTATCTCCCTAGAGATTCTGTTCTAGAAGCTGTAGACAGGAGTTTTATTGCTAGAGAACACATGCTTGCTATAAAACACCATTTGCATAGAGCAATGAACAAAATGAAGCAAAACGCTAACGTGAAGAGGATTGATTGCGATTTTGAAGTGGGGTAGTGGGTCTTTTTAAAATTGCAGCCCTATAGATAGATTTCGGCAACTAGTAGGAGCTCACAAAATCTGACTCCAAGGTATTTTGGATCCTACCAAGTATTGAAAAGTGTGGGGGCAGTTGCTTACAGGTTGGAACTACCTCCAAATTCAAGGATACATCCTATATTCCATGTCTCTTTACTGAAGGTATGTCCTGATCCTTCAGCCTAGACATCCTCCTATGGATTGGCCTACAGCTCCTGAAAGTCATATTCCCCAGAAGATTTTGAAATAAAAGGATGGGCAGAGGGAAGGGGCGAATAATCACAGAAATATTGGTGCAATGGAGAGGGTTGCCAAATGAAGAGGCCTCATAGGTTCCACTATTTCATTTCCAGCGGCAATTTCCTCAGTTTTCTGTCGCAAACCCTTGAGGGAAAGGGTTCTTAGGGGAGGTGCAGGGGGTATTGACAAGAAAATATGTACTTGTAGTAGATGGCCATTAAGATCTTTAGTATGTCAGTCAGAGGGTGTTATGAAGACCTATAAATAACAGTGTCCCACCCCCACACAAACCCCATGTGCACACTCGGCTATTGTACATTTTTTGGCAATGAATGAGAATCCTATTGCATTTCTCTTTCTCTCTACTCTCCCAATTCACTCCATTACTCTTTGTTCTTCTTTTGTTCCCCTCTCTTTCCCTCTATTTCTCTCCCTCCCTCTCTTCTCTCTCTCTTCTCTTCTCTTTCCTTCTTCTTTTCCCTTTCATCTACCACTATCGGTGACAGGAACATACAGGCCATTGACCTTTATGAGATAAAATTCATGTTGATGCATAGAACTAGCATGTACACAGAAACTACAACCAAAATGCTTAGAATTAGTATTCTCAAGAATAATAGACAAATCTTTATAAAACTCAAGGTTAACACCGTGGGTTAATAACATTGTAGTAGTGAGGTCAACTTCAAGTGCCCCTTGCAAAATTGCAACCTGAGAGTGGCCACAAAAAAATTGCCAGGATTTTTCAGTAAAATTTTCTTGTTCTCTTATTAGGATCCATTCAGAAAGAATCTTTGGCTAAAATCTGCAATTTGGTAGTGCATCTAAATAAAACCATTATGATATTATTTTCAGAAGTTATTTTCATTCCCAAAGAGAATGAACTAATTTCTTCAATCAACATAATATAAGATCAACAAACCTCGTAGGAGTTTCTTGTCATCTGAAAGTTGAGTTGTAATATAGATCACCGCTGCGGCAATTGAGATAGGGCTCCTCCTACAAATTTATAACCAACTAAAAAAAATTTAAAATATCCAAAGAACAATAAAAACACTATACAAGTTACTCATCTTTGTACATGCATCAACAGTGTCAGAAACAAGGATTGGAGCCATATACAATAATTTTAAAGGGTAGCAGAAATTACTGTAGTACTCATTAAACCCCCAAGGAAAACGAGCATAGCAAGAAGTTGAACAAATGGCAAAACAATAAAATCTGTTTAGAATTTTATGTTTTTCATTCTTCTAAATTATCTCCAGTCAAAACCCTATATAATTCTTTGCATGCCGATCTAGATAACCATCAATGAATGCCTTTTCTAGGCTTTACACTAAGCTCCAAGTCATCTCAAGCACAAACAAATGTGAAAACCATTAACCTCCAGCTGGAAGTTCATATAATCCACTTCTCACCTTCAATGTCCACATCATTTCTGCACATCTAGCAAAGTTCATTCTAGACAATATAATTACTCTCAAACAGAGTTTATGGGAAAGGGAAAACAAGCCTGTCCTCAACAATATGTTAAAAAAGCTGCAATAAACAAGTATTGTGGTAAAGTGTATAACGAAAAGTCGTATATACCTTATATCAAACTCTTCTGACTTCTGGACAGCTTCTTGGGCAGCTTTAACTGCCTGATTATTCATCCCAAGATTGGAACAGAATCGCCTCTACATATGAGTTTGGTCAAACATCAATAATAACAAGGTGCAATAATTCATACACATTTCCCTCAATAAACATTCACTTGAAATGGATAAGAACACTATGAGTAACTCAAGTATAAAGATACATGGAAACAAAAAGAAAAGGCACACCCACCATAAAATCCCCAGCATGTATTGTTCCCATCTCAACAGACTGACCAGTTTCCAATCCAATTTGTTTAACTATGTATTCTCTTGCTCGGCCAATTTCCTTCTTGGTGGCTCCATTGGCGACAGAGCAAATTTCTAGTTGAAACCACAGGTTCAGGAAGCTCAAACACAAAGGCAAACATACATCATGAAGCATCCAGATGTTAAAAAATCTTAGGTTGTACCCTTAACAGTGCGTGGTTTATCCTCTTGTCGACAAGCAATATAGAGGCATGCAGCCAATAAAGCATCCTGATTTCTTCCTCTACTAGACTTCTGATCTTCCACCTTCTTATATATCTCATTAGCCCGGTCCTTCAATTATGTAAAATAAATTATTAAGGAAAAACATCATTACAAGAAGTAATATGGCATGAAAATGCAGCTAACCAAGAGAATGAATAAACTAAGAAAGTTTCAAAAGTTATAATATCAAACAAAATGATTTTTTCAGCTTAATTTTGTTTTACATTTCTATCCAACCTCAAGAGGGAGAATAAACACCATTTTGAATTTTTTTAATTAAATAAATAACCAACTTATAGGACCATACCGAAGCAAAATGTTTCCCTATCTCCAAACAAACCCAAACTCCATTTGCTTGCCATGAAAAAAATAAAAAAAAGGAATGGACTTCATCCACAAGCAGCATAAATGATTACCACGATCACTCAAATTATTCCGTAACCACCTCAAATTGAGCGTTGAAAGTTTTCCAATTTTAAAGTACATTCTTACTTGAACAATTTGACCAACACTGCTTCTGTATCTGATACATTCCAGCAAATTCATTCAATTTTGTAAACTCATTGGCAAACAATTTCGGAATATCCTTTCTATGCAATCTACAAATAATTGGTACTTGGAAGGTGACAAATAAAGATTAAACAGCCATCAAGGATCAGAAAGAACCGTTATTTTGCAATACAGAATTAAGCTGGTAGCATAATAACATTAATTGCAATTATGAAATAACAGTATATTCATACCAGAAGCAGTCTAAAAATAGAAGCAAATAGATTGTTTATTAGTGTATGATCTTTTCCAGTTAAAACTAATAAAGACTTCAAAAATCATCTAATAAACATTGAACAGAAAGAGGCATACCTTGATAGTTGCGACAAGGCCTAGTCTGCAACAAAAAATTCACAAAATTAGTGATGTATATTAAAAAGGTATGTTATTACTTTAATTTTCTACCAACTGATCAATTAGAAATTTCGATCACAAATACAGAAGGTGCTTAGGTACTTGATGAAATGAAGAGTTTGACAATGGCAGATGATCAAAGCATTAAAGATGAAGAAAACCATAAGAAGATTCATTGGCAAATCCTAAAGCTGAAACAGCTGAACTAAAAGTTAAAACACTTAGACAGCAGACTGAAACACCTGAACAATAAATCAAAACACAAAAACAAGAAGCTGAAACAACAGGACAGTAAGTCAAAATAATAGAACAGGGAGATGAAAATATTGACTAGCAACTAATAAGGGTTCAAGAGCTTGTTGGCTTAGAACTATATCTAACTAGGTTGTTGCAGATCCTATCAGAGTAGGTGAAGAAGGAAAGAAGAATTGAATGAAGATGAAAAATTAAAATACCATATCAATAAATGAGGAGTTGTGACAGCCTTCTCAAAATCAAAATTCAGCAATGATGACCAAGTTAATGCCTTTGACTACAAAGAAACAACAGTACTTATGTCCTTGATGCCTATGTGGTAAAGAAGCCATGTGGCTTCATTACATAACCAGCTCATTATCTAGCAAATTTTACCTCAAATGGCTAGTATGTTGAGTTAAGTTCAAAATATGGTAAACTGCATGTTTGGACTAGCAACATAAGGAATGATGTGGCATATTGGAACAACTACATATAAATTATATACTCTTTGAAGCGAGGGCAGCAGGAAAAAAGAAAATGCTTGACAACATTTAGTCATTGATGTCGACCCTCTTCAAGCCATGCTGAATAATGGAGAATAAAAACAAAATTATTAGTTTAGTTTTCCTTCTTTAAAAAAATTCTAATATATATGTAATCAACCTCTCAATGAAAAGAAAAGTCTAAATTTTTCCTACAAACTTCATGTTTTCAGCTAGAAAGTGAAATGCTTTCTTTTAATAGTGATTCTTAGATCCTAGAAGTGATTCCTAATTTTCAACCTAATAGCGATTCCTAGAACTACCCCTTTGTTTGCTTCCTTCGCTAAAATTCCAGCAATTCCAACCCTTTCAACAACTCAAGCCTAAAATTCCAGAAATTCCAAACCTTTCAGCAACCTAAACTAAAATTCTAGACTTGAACTCAAATTCCAGTAGCCAAATTTTATAAGTTCTGTGAATTCTGGCCACTAGTTTGGCATATCTTCCATTCCTGCTACATCAGTTGGCACGAAAATTTTCCAACAGAATAATTCGCATTCATTGTGTATCAGAAACCATAGTATTGAACAACATGACCATCATGCATTATCAAATTCCAAGAGTTTACGGATTATGGTAATCTTAACTTATGCACTTACTATCATATGGCACATTAGATGTATGAAAGAAACAAATTGTAATAACCATGCATAAAACTTTTTCACCAGAGGTACTAATTGAACTAATAGTTGCCCTAAAGACAAGAAAATCAACTTATTCTAAGTGCACCACAATTGGCAGATGCAAGAGGATCTGACAGGAACTTACCAACTCTGTTTCAATTTAATTCAATGGGGAAAACAGATTTAGCCAAAGCCATTGTGTTGACAAAATTAGAAAGCAAATAAAATTTAAAAAGAATTCTCAACATATCCTAGCACAAAAGGATGGAGTTTCCAAAATTGAGACTTCTTCATTCATTGACCATATAAAAAACAACATAAGAAAGAAAAAAAGCAACCAAATCCGTCGAACAGAGAGAATAATTTCAATTGAGTAAATTCTTCCAAATGTGTTCCCTCGAATCTCCTCAATCCTATATCTCAAATATTTTCAAATTTACAAAATCACCAAATCCAGAATTGTCCTTTCTTCCTATATCTCTCTATGCCCAAAAGAAAAAAAATTCAACAAAGCATCAGAAAGGGCGATCAAGCAAATCAATAAAAGCCCATACGACGAAAAGCATAAACTACTACCTATCAGACATTGTAGCGATAGTTTTAAAAGCCAAAATCAACCCTCGATCAGGATTCGAGCCACGATTCTGCCAGCGACTCAAAGAAGAGGAAAGGAACTCTCCAGATGCACCGTTGGGCTTGGCGATAACGGTGGCTAGGCCACCGTCAGCAAGGAGAGGGTTGGTAGGACCACCAACACGAACAGGATCGTTATCGCCACTCTCGTTAGCGAAAATTCTCCACTCAGATCTCTCATCGATTGAATGTGATTCCAACACCAACCCACACTCCGAACACACCGTATCGCCAGCCGAGTGGTCGAAAACCACCTCTGTTTGCCGCTTGCAGTCTGAGCAATACGCATCCGACATCGCCAAAACCAGAAATTACAATAAAGCTCGATGACTTTTACTATGTTGACATGAACAAAGATTGTTACTTTCTTTTCCAATTTTCGTCGTACAAATTTTCTGTAAATTTTATTTGATAATCGATTTTGTTCTCCTCTCCTCTTCACTTCTGTGCTGTGAATTTGAACACCTTCTCTATTGTATATAGTTATGTATGTGGGGCGTTTTCTGTTTCTTTTAATGGTTTCTTGCAAGAGAGTTCATACAACAAAGTAAGAGAGAAGATAGTGAAATCAGGACTACCAGCTACTTTAATCCTACCACCCTTTGGGTTTTCTTAAACTGAGTACTATAATGTTAACCTTTGTTTCCCAGATCAATTCATTTTATTAAGTACAGTAAAATTTTGAATTCTGAAATAATGTCTTATTCTCATATAGTAAATCAAAAATCCACTTAATTTAAGATTTATTTTCCAAATAGTTTGATGAAATAGTTCATTTTTCCAATCGTAACTAGAAAGTAGAAAACAAAGGAAATATCCTTCTTATTAATATTATCCCATAATTGATACAAGTTTTTTTAAGCTAAAATTGTATTTTAAATTTTATTAAAATATCAATTAAATATTCAATTTTTAATTTATACGAAGAATTTTTTAAAAAAAATGGAAAAACCCACGGCTACTATTTTTTAGATGCGCATTAGGTAAACCTCCGAATTGACGCAATAGCCTGCAAATCACGTCAATTGGGTACTTCACACTAGATAAGTCATATACGATAGGCTCAATTAAGATAGCGTAGACAAGGGAATTGAACATAGGACCTTTTGACCTCATGCCCCTCACTTTACCAACTCGACTACTCCCTAGAGGGCTATATGAAGAAAATACACAAACTACACTTATAGAATATGTTGTAGATCCAGTTGATACCTTGAAGACCCAAGATTAGCATTTACACGAGGACTCGTAACTTGCAAGAAAGGGAAAGAATCAGAAGAGAATGAAAAAATAGAAGTAACACCTACTAAGGATGATGGTCAAAGCTAGGATCCTTTAGACATCTGGGTAGAAAAGGAGTCAGGTGTTCAACCGTCTCCATTTGCAAACAAAAGATCAGATAGGAAAGGGAGAAAACCAAAAACAGTGGATGCTTAACCTCTTACCTCTTACCTCTTGCTATGTTTTTTTTTTAACATAAGGGCATCAATGAATCTAATAAAAAAGCGGGTTGTTAAGGATCCAGTTTTGAAGAGAAAAAGAAAAACTATTTTGAGGGCACTACTTGAGACTAGAATAAAAGCTCACAACTTTTAGGAAGCTATGAAGTTCTTAGGAAGGGAATGGGCTTTTGGCTCACACCATGAACATCATTATAATGGTCACATAGTTTTTGCATTTAGAAAGAAAAAAAATGTAGATTGTTGTCCATATATGCTCAGACTAATTTGTTCATCTCTTCTGAAAATTAGAGAATTCAAACCTAACCTTTGACATTACCATTATCTATGCCTCCAACTTTGAATTCTAAAAAGTGAAATTGTGGTAGGATCTTCTTAACATCAATTAATTAATTTGCTAGCCTTAGATTCTAGTTGGACACTTCAACTGTGTACTATATTCTTCAGAGGAACAAGGGGAAAGAAGTGAACTTCTCTAGTCTTGGAAAAAAATTTGATAATTTTGTAGCCAAGTTAGAAGTTACATATCTAAAATACCTAGGAAATCTATTTACTTAGAGTAACAAGCAAATGGACAAATCCTTCATGAGGAAAAAGCTTGGTAGAATTTTAGTGAACCAAAGATGGTTAAGTGAGCTACCTAACTCCTATGTTATGTTTAGACTCTTATTTGTAATGAGCATTCTTAAATAGAAGTCCAATTCCACACATTTCCCCTTTCATATTTGTCAATTTTCTATCCACCAAGGAAGGTTTTTTTTTAGCTTCTAAGTGAAGTATGGGACAACTAACTCCTGAATGCAAATCTTATCAATTTATGAGAAAACTTCGAATCTTAAGAAATAGTTAAAGTCTTTTATGAAGTTTGGTAGACATGATAATTTAATCTAGTTACAATCAGCCAAGATTGAGCTTAGAAATGCTCAAGAAGCTTGCTATCTCTGCCTCAACAACCTTGACTTGAAAGTTGTAGAAAATCAAATGTCTAGAAAAGTATAACTGATCTCTCCTTGAGCACAATTCTCTCTTTTTTGCAAAAGGCAAGAGTCACTTGGCTTAAAGAAGGTGACTCCATACTAACTTCTTTCACAACTATGCCTTAGCAAGAAGAAACAACAAAAGAATTCCTCTGACTTCTCTCTCTTATCAGAAAATTCCTCTGAATTCGCTCTTCTAAATGGACCTTGCTACCCTTCTTTTTTTCCATTTTTGGCAAATTCTAACTAAAGTGTTCGTTGACTTCTCAATTCTAGTTGCTCCAACATTGTTAGCTGAGGTTTCTAGCTCCATGGAGGGCTTTATAAAGGCCAAGTGTGATTTGCTGGAGGGAGGAGTCTTTATTGTCTCTCAAGAATTTCCCACTACTATCACGACAAATGCTCACCAAAGGCGATTATGGAAATAGGGAAAAACAACCAAAAGAAGGACCTAGCAAGTCACTAGTGTCAACTCATTATGTTTGTGTTTGGCGAAACAAACTCAGCCTTCAGCAACAAAAGCTTTAACTTAAGGATTACTTACAGGTTATGAAGGACAGCATCGTTTACCCACCCATCGAGCTCCTCGAAGTAGGTGAGAAAGTTAGTCCTCAGCTTGGGTTGGTTTATTTTGGAGAAAATAACCAGCATTCCCAATCATTAATGCTTAGGTTAGTGCTAGATGGGGGAAAAAGGGTTGGATAAAACGTTGCTAATGGAAGATGGAACTATATTGTTTAAGTTTTTAGTAGATAGTAATGTTAGTGAGATCATTGAATTGAGACCATGGTACATTAGGGATCAACCGATGTTTCTACAAAGATGGAAGTTGGGGATTGATTTTAACAGAGGTAGTATTAAAACATTTCCCATGTGGGTTCAATTCCATAACTTACCTCTTGAGTTAAGGACAATGGAAGGTTTAAGTTTTTTAGCCACCTCCTTAGGTCGGCTATTGTGTATGCATACACAAACATCCAATATGGAAAGAATTAATTATGCTAAAATTTGTATGGAAATAAAAAGAAATGCAGTACTACTTGAAAGTCTATCTTTGATGAAATTAGGTGAAGCAGGAGAGTTGGTCCATCATATGTGTTTAAATGTTGATACATTTAATCTATTACATTTAGTGATTAATGCCTTAAAATGCTTAGGATACTCATTTTAGCTCATATTTGATTTTAGGTACATTTCGGAAACGAAGGAGCTAAAGTGACCTGAAAGTATACTCATTAAGCCATCTTCTTAATGTTCATACTTTATTGTCTTCATGAAGCAAGAAGAAGAAGAACAAGATTAAAAGAAAAAAAACGAGACAAGATAGAGCATAAAAGTGGAGAATGATGTATGGTGGCTCACGACTAAACTAATAAAATGTCACAATGGTGAGCAGTCTCACAGTTGTGACATGAATTGCATAGGCGTGAGACACTCTATCCCATTTAACCCAGCTATCCCATTTAACCTATAAGAAAACATGTTATATGACAGCATGAAGGGGGAAGAACCGAGACAACAGTAGATAGATGCAATTCTTCATCACTTTCTCTTTTATTTTCAAGATGAAAAGAGGTAATATTAGTTGTTCTTCCTAGAGATTAATGGAGAAGATGCAAGGATAACATCTTGACACGGTTTCAAAGGTGAAATCGATGCCTGAGTCACTGTTAAGCTTATCTCTTCTTGTTAATGTTGAATCTATCTTTTCTGATTGTTATCGTTGTTTTAATTTTATTGAATCGGGTTTGTAAAGATGATCTTAATATGTTTATTAGATTACTCTATTATGAACCTATTTCTAGAATGTTGAATATAATCTGTAATTGTTATATTTGATGTTTGTTAATAGCCATTAATGATCTTGAATCATTATAAACAACATAACTTAAGTTAGATAACCTGAATATGAGCTTATTGTCTATATTGATCTGTTTTTCACTTCGTAATACGAGGTTATTTGATGGCTAGATTTAATTAACGAGTATCTCTTAGTTAAACACAAGCTAAGGGGAAACCAAAATTAGCAAAGTGTATTGTTCATCCTCGATAAATGGTTCAAGGAGAGGTGTGAAAACATTAAAATGATGGGGTATGTTTAATTATATTTAGGCCAAGATTGATCCTAGAATTAGACCATATACATATTCATCACTTATATCAATTTTGATTGTTTTCTATAATTTGGTTTCGTTAGTTTAATTTAACTTTGTTTTCTCAATTACATTAAACCCAAAGCCCCCTTATATTTCCTTTGCATAAATTATTTTCATTACAAGAATTAACTAAACATTCCTTGTAGATACGATCTCGACTCACCACATCTACAAGTTTTTTGTGTGTAAAGTGTTGGATCGCGTACGGTCAGAGTATTCGCAATACGTTGCGGAAAAGACCATATAAGAACATCAAGTATAATTGAAAACACGAAGGGTTAACGAAAATATCTTATTTTCGTGGATAGGTTGCTTCTTTTTCGGATTCCAAGACACTGTAAATCGCTAATGCCCTCTACCGGTATCCACACGAGCATGCACGATCCGGGCTGTGGCTGTAGTGTGCTAGCACGTCCTGAAACACTTTCTGAACACCGCACGATCTTTCTCTTGGATGGCGGCTAGGGTTTCGTGACAATGGTGTCTCCTTAACCTAATGAGACCTAAGCTTCTCTATTTATAGAGAAACCCTAATC
>JANTNU010000004.1:21462975-21475445 GCA_024752395.1 Erythroxylum havanense
AGAACTTGATTATATCATAACAAAATTTAGTTGCATTAGAACTAAAGTTAGCTTATATCAGAATTGAACATATATCAGAACACAAAACAAGTTAGACTGCTATTCTTTTTACAGAAGTGGGTAACAGGACTAAAGTAGAAGATATCATAATTGATATCAGAGAATAGGAAAGACTTATGTCTCAATATTAGAAGGCACTGTTGTGTCAAATATCAGGAGACATTGAAGTGTCAATATCAAGAGACACCTTAGTGTCATAGGAGTAGCTGTGAACCCTTCTAGGAATGCCTATTTACTCACGATTAGGACTTAACAGTTTTAAAATAATCCATTTCAGATTTCAGAATCACAAGTAAATAATATAGTGTATAACATATGTCTTTATTTCATTTATCTTAAATTGAACATAATCACTCTCTTTTGATCAAACTCAATATGCCTTATAAACATAAGCATTTTCATTAATATATCAATGAATCATTAAGTTATAACATATTACATAACGTCATGGAAATCTCCAATTCACAAACATTCTCAACATATTACTCTTGTTCTTTACATCATATTAGCATTCATAAGTATATTTCATTCCTTTAACAACGTATAAGTTCCAAAATAAGATACTTTATTATCTAATAAGACCTTCCATAAGTACTTCCCACGACTGTGGGAATAAGCCTTATAAATCCCACGATCTTAATTCACTCATCCATAACTTCCATTTTATTACCAAAACTTGACTTCTTCATCTCCATTCAACACACCTTCACTAAAGGCCATCAATTTCACTTCAATTCTACCTTATTCATGCTTCACCTCATCAAATTCATGTCCAAACTAATTCAAAAATCATTCATAAAGCAGCTCACAATCCATGATCTTTCATGCATAAAAATCCAAAGCAAAAGCTATCAACAACTATCATGTTCCAAATCTCAATTCATCATCAATTTAGTATATATTCTATCCATTTCAAACATTATATAATTCATAACACAACATAGTATCAAGTTTAGAATTCCCTTACATGATTAACTTCAAGTTCCTTATTCAAAGAACCAAGTAATCTGGCCTTTTATGCAACTAACACACTTCCAAAATCAAGGTAGATGTAAGATGATCTTAACACTAAAATGATAACAATATAGAAGGTAGTATAAAGTAGCTTTCTTGTTGCAGTAACTTACAAAATATTCCAAATGAAGATGATCCAAAATCAAGAAAAATTTCAGAAGTTGAGAGGGAGTAAAAGTTTCGGTACTGAATGAGCAAAGAGAAGGAAGAGTTGCAACAGAAACTAGCCAATGTATAAGGTCATGCCATGTGTAAGATGACTCATCTTGCTCTAAGGACACTTATTACATAAGGACACAAGCAACATGTCCTCTCCCTAGCTAGCACACATGTTATTCTATGAGGTTACCAAATGTCACAATTTAATTAGGCCACTTGTCACTTAATCAATGCTGCCAAATATCAATGTATTAACCATGACAAATTTCATTAACTCATAGGGTTAGTCATTCTAAGTTTCCATGTACCAACTTAACTTGCCACTTGACAATTTTTTACTCCAAATGTACATTTTAAAACCTTAATTCTCTAATGGTGTTAATTAATTCCAATTCACTAAGTTATGATCCATTAAACCAAAATTCAAGTCATATACAATTCTTAATCATATCACAATTTTTAACACCTCTCATACATGTACTTTCATAAACATGTAACATTCTAACTAGGATAAAATTTGGGGCTTTACATCCTTAGACTTCTATACCTACCTAAGAGGCTCTTATCTCATCTCAACAAGCTTGTAACACCTTGCCTATCATCCTACCCAAGGCTTCTAGTAGTAAGACATGACTTCAGGTTTGAGGTGAATCCACACCTCCATTGAAGTTACACTACTACCATTCCAAGCTTCTAAAAGGAAAGTCCATTATAGCACTTGAAGGAGGATGCATCAAAGTGGAGGTGACCTCGGGTTTTATTTTACAAATCCTAGTACTGAATGCCCATGCTCAATACCATTAGAACTAGTACATATTACTAAAGGTTTTGGTTAATGATGATAACCTCTTTCTATTTAGGTTTGATTCTTCAGACCAAGCTAAAAAAATCATAGAATATGGTTTTTGGCACTACAATTACGAACCTTTGCTTTTACAAAAATGGAAACCTAAAATCAAACTACAAAATCTCAAGAAAAAGCAAGTTCCTTTATAGCTTAATATCCAGAATATTTCCTTAGAATATTTGATGACAAAGTATGTTAATCACATACAAGTTTCATTATCAAACCCTTATGTTTAGATAAAGCAACAACTAGTATGAAAAGAGTGAGCTGTACTAAGTTTTTGTTCTCATTGATATCAACTAATAGCTGACGTGGCACGTCGTAATACTACTCAAAATAAATAAACCTATAATTATAGCAGTGGTGACTAGGTTGATCCCATAGTGAGTAGGTGTAAAAGCTTTTAAAATGGTTTTCAAATGACAAAATAAAGTGAAACTAAACTAACAAAAGAAAATTAAATTAAATAACCAAAAAAATCATGAAAGTCATGAATTCGTTAGGGACTTGGCCGTTCGTTTAATCTTAGCCTACATATGGTTAAACATATTTTATTGAATTATTATTCTTATACCTCTCCCAGAAACTATTAATCATAGGTTAATAATAAGTTCTGTTAACCTCGATTTTCCCCTTGGTCTTGTTTAATTAAGTAGAGATCAATGATTAAACCTAGCTATCAAACAACCTAGAACAGGCTTTCTAGATTTAATTGGAAAATGCATTATAAATTAGGAAAACAAATTAATCAAGACATCAACCACACAAGCTTAGGTCATTTAACTTAGGTTATGTCATCCTTAAATATTCAAAACCATTAGTTGTCACAAACGAATTTCAACATAACAATTACATATTATATTAAAGATTATAGCAATAGTTTCTTACATAAAAACAATCAAATAAAGCATTCAATCATTCTTATACAATATCCAAACATTAAACATAGGATAACATAATCAATCCCTAAGAGCAAAAACAACAAACAATGGGAGAAATTTTTAACTAGGTTCTTCAACATCGATATCACCTCTAAAACGGTGTCGAAAAGCTAGCCCTCTATGGGTCTCTAAGGGAATGGTGCTTTGCCCTTTCTCTTCTTCAAAACCGAGAGTTCATCATCTGTTGATGCTTCCAAACTTTCATAAACCTTTCTATCGTCAAATGATACATTTTATACTAAAAAGGTTGGGCTTCAAGTAGGTTGTCCAACAACTCATTGGTGGGAGTTATATGTCAGGGTGTGAGTGGTGTGTCACGAGTGAATTGAGGTCTGGAACATGATAGTTGTTGATAGCTTTTTCTTTGGATTTTTATGTAAGAAAGATCATGGATTGTGAGCTACCTTATGAATGATTTTTTAATTAGTTTGGACATGAATTTGATGAGATATTGAAGAATGAATAAGGTAGAATTGAAGTGAAATTGACGGACTTTGGTGAAGGTGTGTCGAATGGAAGTGAAGAAGTCAAGTTTTGAAAAAAAATTGGAGGTTGTAGGTGAGTGAACTGGTTCACTCATCTCATGTTTGTGGGATTTATAAGGCTTATTCCCACGGTTGTAGGAAGTACTTAGGAAGGCGAAAATGTTGGTTTTAGACAATTATCAGACTATATAAGGTTAAAGTTCCTAATAATGGTTTAATTGGACTTAATTGCTCTATGATGTTAGATTAATTATGTAATAGTTAATTTAGTTATGGATTGTTAATTGAGGCAATTACTTAAGGAATGTGTAGGTAACAATTAATATGTCTAATGTTGAAATGTATGGTTTGTTCAAGGATGTATGTGTCCTTATGAATACAAGTTTGTTTCAAAGGGTTTATGTGATGTGAATTGAATATGATTGTTTATGAATTGGAAATTTGGGTGATTATATGTAATGTGTAAATACATAATGCATTTAATGATACATTATTGTAAATGTTTATTCTTATCAGGTATGTTAAGTTTGTTTGGATGTGCATGTATATGTTTAATTTGAGAAAATGGAATAAAGACTTATGTTATGTATTACATCTTTTGCATATGATTATGAAACCTGAAATGATTTATTTTAAACCTGCCAAGTCCTAGTCGTGGGTAAATAGGCATGCCTAGAAGGGTCTATAGCTGCTCCTGTTACACTAAGGTGCCTCCTGATATTGACACTTCGGTGTCTCCTATTACTGAGATATAAGTCCCTCCTATTTTGTGATACCAATCATAGGTATCTCCTATTTTAGTCGTGCTACCCACTTTTGTAAAAAGGATTAGTAGGATAACATGTCTTTTATTATGGTACACGTTCAGTTTTGATATAAACAAGTTTTGATATGATACAAGATAAGCTTTGATTTGATATAAAACATATTCTGATATGATACAAGTCATATTTTGATCTGAAAGGACTATATCTTGTTCTGATATTCAATTCTGATACTTGAACATTCTGTTATCATGTTTATGAGTTTTTTTTTTCTGATGCAAGAATGTTCTGTATTAATGAATCATATTTTGTTTTGAGACATAATATTTGGATTACTCTGTAATAAGAACAATTACAGATTTTTGTGATATGATTTGAATATGTATATATGAATGTTAGATGACTGTTAGAAACAGTCACCATTATGCATTATGTTTAGTTATTCCCCACTAATATTCATGCTTAGTATAGTGGTTTTGCCTCTGTGTAGGTTCTAATAAGAAGATTTAAGGACTGGGACAAGGACTACCGTAGTAGCTAAGAAGAATGTATTCTATTTTGGAAGTTGTTTTGTTTGAGTCTTTGTTTGTGTTTAAGTTTGAGTTGTATTTCAATGTAATGAAGCATGTTGTATTTAATGTTTTGTTTAATGGTTTCTAATAATCTTAATACAGGATGGATTTGGAACTTATGGTATATTTGGAATAATACAATATGTTTGATATGTTTTGTATACAACAACATCTAATGATATGTAATCTATATTTGCTTAAGTTTCTGGAAGTGCTTTGAAATGTTTGGTATGTTTTAGTTCTATTTTGTTTGGCATTTACATATCCTCCTAAGGGGTATATGGGTGTTACATTGTTTGGTATCAGAGCTGCCATTAATTCACATAAATGCATGTATTCCATGCACAACTTTTCTACTTCTTTGCCTTGAGCAACTTAGAATTTTCTTATTTGTGTTTTCATTTTTTCTTGTCTTAATTTTCTTCTTCTTGCTCTATGAAAACAAGTGAAAATTAATCTTAAAAAAATGGCTAAAAAAATCATGCTTTTGACTCATTTTAACTTATTTGCTTTTAAATTGTGCCTAAAATCACATACGAGTCAAATTGAGTATCTTAAGCAATTTATTGTCCTTAATCGGTAAGTGTTATGAAATAATTAAATATTCAATTAAGCACCTATAAAGTTTCTCCACACTTAGCTTTTTATCTTCCTCAGGCAAAACATCAAAATTAAGCACATAGACCTAAAAACATTTACTCAATTCCCATATGTTCTAAGAATATATAATCATAAACAAAGATGAATGACTTTTAAAAATCATAGCAAGAAGTTAACATTTGAAACTTTTACTTATGATCAATCAACATTCATCATCCTTAAAAATTGAGCAATCTAATGGTAGACTCGAAAAATGTGTTTAACTAAAATATATTCATAGGTACACCCAACATCATTCATGATCATGTCATTTCATAACTTTGGATATCATTTCATTTCTCTACCACTAATGTTCACATGCAAAATTATGGATCAAATGACTTTTTAAGGTTGTAATATTGGCAAAGGAAAGGTGAGATTTATTTGGGTCAAGTAGGATGAAAGCCATCAAAGCTAGTGAAACAAAAGTAACACTCAATGTGACATCAATAGCAAAAATTAACACTCATAAAAAACTGGGTACCATTAGCTATGACGAATGCAACATTTATATTTCACAACCCAATTTAGCTCTCTCACACCAACCACATGAAGCATATACCAATCCGAAGGTATCACTCATACAATTGATGACAATACATTGCAACCACAAAAGAGTTAACCTTATAAGCCAACATCTACCTCATATTAAACATACTCAAATAGCCCATTCAATACAACTTTAGGAGGATGCATTAAGTATGAATAACCTTGCAAACCACTTATGCAATTCCTCTTTATTACATTTATTTAAACTTTTTTCTTTTTCTTTCTTTTTTCTTTTTTTCCATGTCAACATCTACCTCATATTAAACATACTCAAATAGCCCATTCAATACAACTTTAGGAGGATGAGTTAAGTATGAATAACCTTGCAAACCATTTATGCACTTCCTCTTTGATATATTTATTTAAACTTTTTTTCTTTTTCTTTCTTTTCTTTTCTCTTAAGAACATAAAATAAACTACTTCAATATGGGAATTTTAATGATAAGATATAAAATAACATCCCAACATTATAACTAACCCATACATGTATACACCCCCACACTTAGAATTTAATACATCCACAAACTTAACAATTAAAAATGTTCCACTAGCTTAGCTTGGGTAGGACATTTGGTTAAGTATAAAGCCTGTAATGTGGTTGATAAAGAAAAAGGCTAATAAGGCTCGAAGGCAACTTAACAAGGGAAAATTCATGTTAATGGGGTATGTTAATTGGTTAATGTAGCTTATGAAATAAAGAATATCTAATCATTTCCATGTTAATGCATGTGATAAAAATGTGGTCTTAAATAGAAACTCAAAGCAAAATCAAGATGTACATGTCATGAAGGTTACGCATTATCAAAAGAAAATGAGACTGAAATGAAGGTGTCAATCTAATAAGGCTCAAAATTTCAACAGCTTTGTCTACCACTAGTCACCATTTTTCTAAAGATAATGCACATCAACCAATCACAAGAGTAAAAGTATATGTTAAAGTTGCTAAGAAATTCTTTATTTAGTTCACACTCTAATGGTGACTATATAGTCCTAGAATCAATGTAAAAGAGAAAATTTTTGTTTCATTTATTTTATTCTCTCTCTTATTTTGATTGAAAACTTAACAACAAGCAAGAAATAAACTAATATAGAAACACACATACATAAAAAGTAACGTAGAAATGTAAAGAAAAGAAATTTACTTCCTTTGGGTTGCCTCCCAAAAAGTGCCTTTATTTAGGGTCGTTGACTCGACTCCTTTTGCTCTTTATGTGACAAAATTATGATCTTCTGGTGGCACATATGGTTCCTCTACATGACTTTCTTTTGGATAGGGCCTTAGTTGATCATCATTCTCATTCAATTTCCTCCCTATCCTTAGACTTTCGATCTCTACTAAGTCTATGCTTTCTTAAAAGATCTCAAATGTCTCTTTACCTTTTTCTTCTTTGTTTAGTTCCTCTAACATGCTAGGCAAAGGTAAAAAGTTAGTGTTAAAAATAATCATGGGCTCAATACTCACCTTTGAGCTAAATGATGTATCATATTTTGTTTCGAGCTCCTCCTCAACTTCTTCTTCACAAGCAATTCCTTGAGTATTGCTCTCAAAATTCTCAAGCGCCTCATCACTCTATAAGGTTTCTACACTAACATCCATTGGGTGTACCTCGGGTTGATATGATTACTTCTCTTCCATTTGTGATTCTAGCTAGTTGATCCTCACTGCCATCTCACCCATTTGGTGTGCCACGTTCTAGTTTCTAGACGTTATATGCCTTATTTCCTACTGGAACTGTTGCAGCTGTTGTTGTAGGGTCAGTTGAAATTTGAGATTGTTAGCAATCACAACATTTATCAATTCTTCCAAAGATGTACCAAAGTTGTGACAAGAAGCTTATGGTCCACACGGGAATTGTCATGTCATGCAAACTATCATAGAAGTAATTCTGATGGTTATCCCATCCATAACCAAAGTTAGATTGATCAATCCAACCTTGGTTATAAGATTGAGAATAAGAGTTATAAAAGAAATTACTTCTATCTATTTCAGATTTCTTTTTCACATAAAAACCAAACAAAAAGCCAAAAAATTAAAAAAAACTAAAAGAAACTAATTAAAAATAAATATGTACAAAAATACCAATTAAAATCATAAACATAAACTAAAACACCACACTCCCCAGCAACGAAGCTAAAATTGACAGCATGTCGTAATACTAGTCAAAATAAAATAACTAGACTACTACTATAGCAATGGTGAGTCAAGGTCGATCCTACAAAGAGTGTATGTAAAGTTGTTGAAATGAAATTAATCAGTGTTTAGGTTAAAGGGCTTTTGGATTTTGGAAATAAGAAAATAAAATGAAACTAAACTAATAAAAACAAATTAAAGAAAACATGCAAAAAATGATAAAAATGGAGAATTCGGTAAGGACCTGGTTCTTTAGTTCAATCTCGATCTACACTCTAAATAAACGTATTTCATGGATTTGTTGTTCTTAAACCTCTCCTGGCAACTATTAATCATAGGTTAACAATTAACCTGAGTTTTCACTGAGGTAGTATTTAATCAAGATACGATCATTAATTAAACCTAATCACCGAATAACCTAGGATACCATCTTTAGATTTAATTAGGGAGTAGCATCATGAATTGGGAAAAGTGATTAGTAAAGACAACAAACACATATGATACAACATTTAACTTAGGTTATGACCTTAATAATTACGAATCCTTAGTCGTTACAAATAAATTTCAATGCATATGTTGCGTTGAATGCTTGTGTTGAGCACATACGTTGCATTGAACACATATGTCTATGTTTCATGCCTTGTGTTATGCAAACATAGTTTGCATTTCCTTTTCCTAATCTGTTGGCGCATTTTCTTCCTTGTCTTGTTGCGCTTTGACTACTCTTTATTTCTCATTTGCGTTGTGTCATTTTAGTAATGGACTGCTTCCTTCCAGCTGCCTTCATTTGCTTCTAGCACTGTCGTTTTGGTTTTCTTCATGTTTTGGGTTGTTGTCATTTTGATCCTCCTTCTTCCCATACGTTATCGTATTATTGCAGCTTCATTTGGCTTTTTGTTCTTCTTGTCTTCTCCTAATGGGCTGCTATTAATTCAAGTAAATTGCATGTATTCCATACACAACTTTTCTACTTCTTTGTTGTGAGCAATTTGGAATTTTATTGTTTGTTTTTTCATTTTTTTCTTATCTTTTTCTTGTCTTAATTTTCTTCTTCTTGCTCCATGAAGACAAGTGAAAATTAATCTTTGAAAAATGACCAAAAAATTATGCTTTCGACTCACTTTAATGTCTTTGCTTCTGAATTATGCTTAAAATCACATACGAGTCAAAGTGAATGTCTTAAACAAATTATTGTCCTTAATCACTAAATGTTATGAAATAATTAAATATTCAATTAAGCATGTATCAGACTCCAATTACCTTAAATGAAGAAAGCTTTAAGGTAATCATGACTAAATGCTTTATTAGGTTTGAGATCAAAGAGAGCTTTCTCTATATTTGAGGCTTTGATAGATGCATATTTGACCATATTTATCACCCATATTTGATGTATTTTTGCTTGATATTTTATACTTTTATGGTATATTTGGTACTAAATTCTCTCCAAGCGCATTTATACGTTATAGTTTCCTTCAAGGACTAAAAGGAGAAGAATTTGGATGAAAACATGACATAAAATGAAGTTTTGAAGCAAAAAAGGGATACTAACCATCTTTGAGCCCATTTACTTCTCTCTATCTATGTAGGATCATAAATTTTAGATATTTTGGGTTATACACAATCTAGTACACGACCATGTATCAAACTGTGTATCACCCAAAAACCCTAAATTTTACAATAAAGAGATATATCTATTTGTTTTTCATTCTGTTTATGTTTGATTTTGTTTTCTATCATGTTTAACTAAACAATTTTAGTGTCTAGGTAAGATGAACCTTAGTTTTGTGCTATAAAATGTTTTGATTTTTTTATCTTATGTAATTATTTTGATTGATATATTGTTATTCAATTATTTATTTAAAATATGTTCTAATAGATCTAAAATATTAGTACATAATCTGATTTCATAACATAGAGATTGAGAACTATGTATGAATACATCTACAGTAGTTGAAAGGAATTGATTGGAAACCTAAAGATAGGTCAACATAAATCCTCTAGATTTGGGTTAAACCTAAAAGTGTAATTCACAAATCGGTAAGGCAATCTTAGTACCTTTAACATGAATAATATCGGTTGATAATTCTAAGCTTAGATGTTAAAAGTCTCCAGTGAGTTATTTCCATATGATAGGAATTTTCACGGTCCAATAGTTAATAAAACAATTGCATAATAAATGATCAGTTAGTTGAGGGTATTTAAGGGGATTCATAACATGGATAGTAATTCTTAATATTGATTGTTTTCTAAGTGATTTCTTGTTTCTTTGTTCAATATTGTTTCCTGCTTTATTTTAATTGTTTAAGTTTTATTTTTAATTAAAAATCAAAATCAAATTTGTAGACTAGATAATAGGATAATGATAATTACTAATTCTCATTGTCTTCATAGGATTTGACCTTTAGTTGCATGTGCTAGCTACAACTACACTATGCACTTGCAGATAATTCAACATTGACTATTAAAATAATTCAATCAAGTTTTTGGCACCATTATCAGGGACTTTAATATTAGGAAGGCCTTAGTTTTATTAATCTAGTTATTACTTTATCTTCTTTTATCTGCTTTATTTATGTTTTCACTTTTTGTTATTTTATTTGTTAATTTTTAGTTTTTTTTTTTAATTTTAGGATTAGACGCCCAGTCAGTTTATGACCCAGAGTACATTTGTGAGCTTAATAAAAGTAGATCTTGAAATAGAAAGAATAGCATGAAGGAATATTTGTAGGAAGAATCTACGAGAGTTTAAACTAGATCGTCGGATAAAAGGCTTGGAAGGTCATGTAGAGATGGAAGAATCTTACAATATAGTAGATTAACCATGTACAACATTCTACTATGTTAGACTAGACCTAATTAGTGTGAAATCCAACATAGTGAGACCGAGTGTTTAGGTGAGCAACTCTGAAATCTAGTTAAGCATCATCCATATGGTGCAACAGTCAATCCATTTTGATGGACTCTAGGACGAATATCCTAATGCACATTTCTCTAAAATTTTGGAGATTTGTGATACATACAAAATAAATGTAGTTTATAAATGTAGTTAATGATGACATCATTAAACTACATTTATTTTCTTTCTCCTTAAGAGGAAAGGCTAAAGGCTGAATTTTATGTCATTTTCGATACTTACTACATAGGAAAAGTGGCAGAAATTTTTTGCTGAAGTACTTTCTCCTTGGTAAGACTGTGAATTTAAGGAATCACATCTCCTCATATTCCTAATCTGAAGGTGAATCATTATATGATACATGGGACAGATTCAATGAGATGGTCAAATAACGCCCACATCATGGATTAACCCTATGGATGCAAATCCAAACTTTCTACAATAGGTTGAGTTAAAGAACTTAATAGTCTATAGGTGCAGTAGTTAGAGGGATGCTAAATAACAAAACACCTAAAGCAACCCAAGATTTGATAGAGGGCATGGCCATGAATAACTACAATTGGTTCTCAGCTAGAGGATGAACCAATAGGCCAACGACAGTTTACGAAGTAGATGCAATGGCACAGTTAGCAAGCTAAATAGAGGCCCTGAACAAGATGATAGATAGATTGATTATAGCTTCACATGGAAGGGTGATGTAGTGTGAAGCTTGTGGGCTAGAACATAAAGGGCAAGCATGTCAATCACTTGAGCCCGAGCATGTGGATTATTTGGAGAATGCTCCTAGACCCTAAAATAATCCTTACAACAATACTTGTAATCCTAGATGAAGGAACCACCCCAACTTTTTATGGCAAAACCAAGGACAACCAAGAAACAATCATCTGCCTAGATTCCAACAAAAAACATCACAACCAAAGAAGCCTAGTATAGATGAGCCAATTATGGAATTCATTCAAAAATCAAGGATAAAACATCAGCAAATGGACACATCTATATGAAATTTGGCGGTTTGAATTGACCAACTAACTGTTAAGTCGAGATGACTTTACTTAATATGATTTTGATGTATAATAAAAAGAGAAATCAAATAGAAAGAAAAACAAAGCAGACGCAGACGAAAAGCTGACGCAGACGAAAAGCAGATGCAGACGCAAAGCAGACGCAGACAAAAAGCAGACGCAGACGAAAAGCAGACGCAGACGCAAAACAGACGCAGACGTAGACACAAAGCAGACGCAGACGTAGACGCAGATGCAATAATAAAACAGACGCAGAAAAGAAGCAAACGCAAGAGTCAGTTTGAGTTAGTTACAGAACCCAACTGATTAACTGCCTCTTTCAAGATTCAAGATTCAAGATTCAAGATTCAAGAATCAAGAAGCAGTTAGAGACGAAGGCTATAAATACAAGTCG
>JANTNU010000004.1:21483514-21494573 GCA_024752395.1 Erythroxylum havanense
CAATAAAATCCTCAATTTATTCCAATCAGATTAAAAATCATCAAATTAAAACCTTAAAATAATTTAAACATGCCTCAAAATAATTTAAACATGCCTCAACATAATTTAAGCATGCTTATTACGAGTCGGGGCCCAACATCAAAGATTTGAAGCAAAGAAGGGATACATAGTCATGTCTAAGCCCGTGCAGTTCTCTTAGGCCGTGTAGAATCTGAAATTATAGATATTTTAGGTTATACATGATCTAATTACACGGTTGTGTATTAGATTGTGTATCACCTAAAAACTCTAAATTTTATTATAAAAAGACATAATGGCAGGCAAAGTAAGGGAGCAGACATGGAAAGATGAATTTAAAGGCAAAGATCATTCAAGAGGACAATTTTGATCTAAAGAAGTGGAAAATACGAAGAAATCATCGAAAGATCCGTTAGAGTACAGGATCAAACTTCTACCTTACAAGAACATTCGAAGAGATAAAAGGGAGACTTAGAATTATGAACTCTTCATTTTTACTTGTTTTTCTTTTTGTTTATGTTTGATTCATTTTCTATCATAGGTGACTAAACAATTTTAGTGTCTATGTAAGATGAACCTTAGTTTGTGCTATAATATGTTTCGATTCTTTTATTTAATACAATTGTTTTGATTGATATATGGTGATTCAATTACATGTTTAATATATGTTATAACAGATCCATAATATTAATGCATAATCTGATTTCATAACATAGAGATTGAGAATTCTTGTTTATGAATAGATCCACCGTAGTTAAAAGGAGTTTGTTTAGGTCAACATAAGTTCTCTAGATTAAAGTCAAACCTAAAATGAATTCACAAATCGATAAAGCAATCTTAATACCTTTAACTTGAATAATATAAGTTGATAATTCTAAGATTATTTATTAGTACACTCAAGTGAGTTATTACTATAAGATAGGAATTTCCATAGTCCAATAATTAATAAAACAATTGTATAATAAAAGATTACTTATTTAACAACTTTTAGGGGGATTTATAACTGAACACTAATTCTTAAGATCGATAACTTTCTAAGTGATTTCTTATTTCTCTGTTCAATATTGTTGCCTACTTTTTTTTTAATTTTTTAAGTTTTATTTGCTCTATTAAAAAATCAAAATCAAATTTTTAGACTAGATAATAGGATAACATTAATTACCAATACTCATCATCTTCATAGGATTTGACCCATACTTGCTTATGCTAGCTACAGCTACACTGTCACTTGTGGATAATTCAACATTGACTATTAAAATAAGTCAATTAGGCATTAAAGGGGAAAAGTAGATTATGAGCTTCAGTATTAGTGATCCTCATAATGTTGAGATATTTCAGAGCTTGTAATAAGGAAGAGTAAAAGGAGGCAGTGCCTATAGTGTTATAGAAGTAGACACAAGCTTCTAGCAATATAGACTTTTAAACATTGTACCAAGACCATATATGTTTTTTGGAGGGACGTAGTTATATTCAAATTTTTTCTTAAAAGGAATCAATAATGGAAAAAAAATGAAGTTCTTATCCTTATTATTTAGCCATTAAATTCTTGACTTCCATTTAAGAATTGAGTAATTGACTTCTATTGCTCAATTATAATTGATCTTTTCTAGTTTTTATTTTGTTGCACATGTGGGATCTTGATAAAGAGAGTGTTAGGTCTTACATAGAGTAGCTTTAGTAGTAGATATAGCTTGATAATTTTTGTCATATCATTTGATACTGGTTTTCTTAAACACATCTTGGACCATATGATGCTTCGTCATATAAATAAAAAATTTGAACTCCTAAAATTCATAGCCCAAGCCATTTTTGACAGATTTTTTGAATTTCTCATCATCTGCTATGTAATTGTTAAGTCAAAGGGGGGTTTTCATTTGTTATTTCAAGATCAAATTGTGAATTTCAATAGGATAGTGATTATAAAATAATGGATAGTTAAATGAGGCTTTGCTTTCTTAGAAAGTGCAAATTTGGTGGCTATCAATATGGGCTATGTTAAGCTTTATTATAAGAAATCATCTTCCTTGTTGCTTATTATTCTAAGTGTAAAATTGTCCCTTCAGCTTGAGATCAATCACTTGTAATTCACTCACGCAATGCCCCTAAAATCATCAAAGAAATTCCTAATGCACACATTCCCTTCAAATTATGATTTGAATGAAGTTGTTGAAGTGTTGAAGTGTCAAATAATGATTATTTATACTAGCTTGTATCTCTTTCGACTTATCCCATTAAGAACTTCTTTGAAAAATAAATTTGAAAGCATAAACAAAGGTTACTTGGAAACTAACCTTCTCTTATAATAGACTTATACAAATTACATCATTTTTACGATTGTAGTGAGCATTATGATTTGTGATGATAGACTAATAGCTTTGAAGGAAGTTTAATTTTTTTACTTTTTTAAAAGATCAATTAACAGACGCTTAATTTCATACAAATAACCACATAATTTTTTAAGGCTATTAAGGCCTCTAACATTCTAAGACAATATTGAAATTAAGAGAGGAAAAGGAGTTAGAATTGTTAATCTTATTTTCCTTTTGGATTTCCTCCTAATAGCTATTTTGAATTTTTTACTAGATTTATAATTATATTGATGACTAGTTAAAGTGCTAATAGGTGTAAAGGTTTATTTTGAGGAGGATGTAGGTAGATTAGCCAACTGGGCTTATTTGATTTGTTCCCAATTAATATATGGGATTCTAGACCTATAACATAATAAGCACTTTCTCTATATCTGGAAATTGAGTGCATGCTCCATTTTCCCTAGTTATGTATAAAGCTTGTAATATTTCAACTTTTTTGGCCATTTCTTACTTATTTTTTCTATTGTATCTATTATCTCCTACTAGAACCTTGATATATGCCTAATTGACTATACATTTAGTATACAACACTTAGTGATTAATGCTATGAAAAATTTAAGAAATTCATTTTGGTTCATATGTGGTTTAAAGTACAATTTGGAAGTTCAAAAGCTAAAGTGAGTTAAAAGCACATTCTTAATCCATCCTCTTGATGTTTAAACTCAATTTTCTTTATAGAATAAGAAGGAGATGGATTAGGGTGAAGATAGGACAACCAAATGCACGAAAATAAGGTTTTCAAGATGACCTGGAAGATGCACAGCCGTGTATCTACTTATATGATCGTGTCTACATTTTGGAAGATAAATTTGATATACACTGTTTAATACACAGCCATGTATTCGGCCATCCAACCATACATCTTAATAAAATCTTCATTTTTTTGGGTTGCATAGTTGGATGCATAGTTATGCACCCAACTATGCATCTTTCCATAACCCTATTTTATCATATAAAGCAACATTTGAGCGGCTTAGAGGGGTATGAAACATTTTTGGATGAAGAGGAGGGGCAGAACTCTTAATTCTTTGGGATCTATGGAGGGTTGGTCTTCCTCAATCCTATTCGGAGGTGAAATCAAAGCCAAAGAACACATTTGGGCATCCTTTCATTATACATTGTTGTTCTTTTTCTTTTCAGGGATTGTTTATGTTATTATATGTTTATTGATTTGGATATTTATATATAGGTGATTAATACTCTCATTCTCATTTAATTATTTATATATGAACCCGTTGCTAGAATCGTAAATACAATACATAATGGTTGTGTTTTAGATTCATTTGTGACAACTAATGGTCTTGAATAATTAAGGATAACATAACATAGGTTAAATAACCCAAGCTTATATAGTTATTGCCTAGATTAATCTATTTTCTAGCTTGTAATGTGACTGTCCTATTAAATCTAGAGAGCTTGCTCTAAGTTATTGATAGTTGGGTTTAGTTAAAGAGCTTGTTTTAATTAAACACAACCTAAGGAAAAATTAAGGTTAATTGAGCTTATTATTAATCTACAAATCAATGGTTTCTAAGAGAGGTGTGACAATAACAAGACAATGAGATATGCTTATTCAAGTGTAGGCTAAGAATGACCTAAGAATCAGATTCCAAACCCATCGATTACTTTTACCACTTTTTGGCTGTTTGTTTTAATTTTCTTTTGTTAGTTTAATTTCACTTTATTTTCTTATTTGAATCCAACCACCAAATATCTTAAACATCAATTCTTTTCATTACAAAATCTACATGAACACTCTCTGTGGATACGATCCCTACTCATTGCTATTGTGAATCTTACAGTGTAGAGATAGGTTTTATTTTCAGGTGCTTTTGACACGCATAAAGAATTTTTACGACGTTACTGAGGAGTGTGGTGTTTTAATTTTTGTTCTTGATTTTATTTAGTGCTTTGTATATATTTGTTTCTAATTAGTTTTTACATATATTTCTTGATATGTTAATGTTTATTTGTGTTTATGTATAAAAAGAGATATAATGAAGAAAGTATGTCACAACCGGATATTATCAATGCTATTGGTAGAAAATTTTCTCATAACCAATATTCCTAATCATATAACTAAGTTTGAAATGATCATACAAACTTTAGTTACAGAGGGAAACTTTAGTTACGGAGGGGATAGCCAGCAAAACTACTTCCTAGATAGGTTGCAGGATGCACAATAATTCTCATATAGACCAGAAGCCTTTTATTCCAACTCAGGTATATATCTAGAAGACTTAGTTAACATTGCTGTTAATACTCTACAATTTCATTAGAATGTGAAACAGAAATAAGATGTAAGGTCTAGATTCCCTCGGTAAGCCAAATGGGTCATATGGTGGGAATTATCAATCATATGGAATCACAAAGCGAAGAAAAACAACCATCTTAACTCGAGGTGAATATAAGAAATGTTATTGTGAAAACGTTACAGAGTGGAAAGGAGCTTAAGAAGACTAATCAAGGGATTGGTAGTGAAGAAGAAATTAAGAAGGAGCTTGAAGGAGAAAGGGATATATCATTTAGCTTAAAGGTGGGTACTGAATCCCTAATTATAGTTAAGACTAGCCCTTTACCTTTACCTAGCAAATTGGAGAAATTAAATGAGGAGGAAAAGGGTGAAGAGATATTGGAGATTTTTCAAGAGTGTAAGGTTTTGGTGGAGATTAAGAGTTTGACGATAAGGAAGATGTTGAATGTAAGTGGCCATCAACCCCGAGCCTTATCCTAAAGAACCTTAAGTGAAAAAGGTAGAAGTTTTGACACCTGAAGACCATAATTTTGTCATGTAAGGAGGAATTATGGAGTTGAGCTAGCGACCATAAACAAAAATGCTTCTTGGGAGGCAACTCAAGGGAAGTTTATTTCTTTTCCTTAACACTTTTCGCATTTGTTAAGATTATAATGTATGCTTTTAAGTTGTTTATTTCTTATTTTCATGTGTGTTTTAAAGTTTGTTTGGTTATTTTTTTAATGTGTTTTTAAGTTTTCAAACAAAAAGAAAGAGAATCAAAACAAACAAACAAACAAAGATGTTCTCTTTTTTCATTGCTTCTAAGACTATATAGTAATAATTAGAGAGTGGATTGATTATAAAAATTCATGGCAACTTGAGCATGTATATTTACTCTTATGATTGTTCAATACACATTATCTTTAGAAGAGTAGTATCTAGTCGTAGAAAAAAGTCAGTTAGATTTTAAGCCTTTGTTAACTGACATATCTATAACAGTCTCACTATCTTTTGTTTATGTGTGACCTTCATGACATGTACATCCTAACTTTGCTTTGATTTTATATTCAAGACCACATTTTTATCACATGTATTAACAAGAAAATGAGATAGGCATTCTTTGTTTTTACAAGCTACATTAGTCAAATAGTCTACCTGTTGATAGGATTTTTCATTTTGATAAGCTCTCTGAAGCTTTATTAGCCTTTCTTTTTGTGCTAAACACATCACATGCTTTTAACCTAACTAAATGTCATACCTAGGCCTTAAAGCTAGTGGAATGTTTGTTAATTGTTAATGATTGTGGATGCACAAAAGTATAAGTGTGGGGGATATGATATATGTGAAATGTTATAATTGTTGGAATATCATTTTATGTGATATATACAGAATTGTTATAATTATTGAAATATCATTTTATCTCTTATCAATGAATTTCAAATGTTGATATAACTTCTTTCAATTTTTATCAAAAAGAAAAAAAGAAAGAAAGAAAAAGTGAAAAGTAAGAGAAAAAGAAAAAGAAAAGAAAGAAAAATATGTCTAAATAAAAGTATCACGAAGGAAATGCAATTGTTTTGAAAAGTTATTCATGAGTAGTTTCTCCCCCTAAATTTGTATGGAATGGGTGACTTGAGTATTATGCATATGAGTTAGAAGTTTTGAAGGATCACTACCTATAGTTTCAATGTATTGTTATCATCGATTTTTATGGCGATCTCTTCTAATTGGTTATATGTCATAGTTATTGCATTCATTATAGCTAATGGCACCCAGTTTTGAGTGAATGTTGGTTTTTGCCCTTAATGATACATTGAGTTTTTTTTTCTTGCTTTAGCTTTCATGGATTTTATACTACATTACCAAAATACATAGAATCTTAACCTTTTCTCATATTACAATCTTAAAAAGTCCTTTGATTCATGATTATACATGTGAATCTTAATGGTGGAGAAATGAAATGATATGTAAAATTGTGGAATGTCTAGTTCATTAATGGTGTTTGAGTGTATCCATAAATTTATCATATTTAAACATATTTTGTCAAAATCTACCCTAGATTGCTTAGTTTTTAAAAAGAATGACTGTTGATTGTTTATGAGTAAAGGAATTGAATGTTGAGTTCTTGTTGTGGTTTTGAAAGTTATTCCTCCTTTCTTATGACTATCTATTCTTAAGAAATATAGAAAATGAGTAAGTGTTTTAGTTTGTGATTTTAACTTTGTTGTTTGCCCAAAGACAATCAAAAGTTAAGTGTAAGGGAACTTGATATGTGCCTAATTGATTATAAATTTACTCCATAAAAGTTAGTAATTAATGTTATGAAATGTTTAAGAAACTCATTTTAGTTTATATGTGGTTTTAGGTACAATGTTGAAGTTCAAGAGCTAAAGTGAGTTAAGTACATTCTTTAAGTCACCCTCTTGATGTTTAAACTCAATTGTCTTTGTGGAATAAGGAGGAGATGGATTAGGGTGAATATGGCACAAGAAAATGCAAGAAAATGAAGTTTTCAAGATTTCTTAGAAGATGCACGACTGTGTATTTACTTACACAGCCATGTATACATTTTGGAAGATAATTTTTGACATACAAGATTAGATACATGACCATATATCCAACCATGTATCTTCACAAAATCTTCATTTTCTTAGGTTGCACAGTTAGATGCACAATTGTGCACCCAACCGTGCATCTTCCCAAAACTCTAGTTTTCGTATACAGCAATATATGAGCAGCTTAGATGGGCATGAAACATTTTTGGAAGAAGAGGAGGGGTAGAACTCTTTATCCACACCCCCTCCTCAATATCCTAAACATCAATTCTTTTCATTACAAAAGCTACACGAACACTCCCGATAGATATGATACCTACTCACTATTATTATAAATCTTAGCGTGTAAAGTTAGGTTTTATTTTTTGGTGCATTTGACACGCATCAAGAATGAAGCTTTATTAGCTCATAATAATCACATATTAGAAACATCTTTCTAGTTAGAACTCATTTCCTACCTTGGTGGGGTATGTCTGGTCTCCATTAGTAAAATACCGTTATAAAATCTTCAATTAGCTTTTCATTGTCCCCTAACCTTAAAAGAGGAACATGATATAGTAAGTTTTGGTGAAAATTAATAATAACATAAATTTAGGCACATATTACCTGCCTTATACCATCTATTATTACATCCATACTTATTTGTTTGCCAGTAGAGCTTGTTAAGGGGCTATCTATGTTAATCCATATAAGGACTTGTTTTGCTTTAATTTCTTAATATGAACATTTGGTTTTTATGTTTAAAGAAAGAGGGGATTGTTAAAGTGTCAATCACCATTTAAGATGATATTTTGAACACTTGATTCATATTTGAGTTTGAAAAGGAAGAGATTTTCTCATTTACCAAAATCGCCTTCAATCTTAACTTTTTTTAATGAAACTGAGCCTAAGAGTTCATTAATGGAAAGGTTGATGCTTATCTAAAAAGAATATAACCAAAATAGATTCCTTTTTAGAAGTTGCTTCTTTGAGGATAGGCTTACGTATGACCTACTTAGCTAAAAGAATTTTAAGGATGGTTTCTACTTTATAAAATAAGATTTTCTTAGTAAAGGGGGAACTTGTGAGATTAATAGTGCTAGAAAAGATTAAAGGATCTAGCTAGTTTGATTAGAGGGGAATAAGGGGTTATACATGTTGCAAAATTAAGAAAAATAATAATAATAAGGGGATAGGGAGTTTTCAAAAGGTCATTCCTCAAAAAGGAAAAGGCAGTAAAGGCTAAAACATCAAAACCAAGAAAGGAGGTCTAAGAGTAGAGAAATCGGAGAAGGTTGAGGACTCAGCTATGACAAGAACTAGCTCCTAGTAGAAGCAAGAGCAATAGGGAGAAGGGACAAGTGGATAAATGGTAAAAGGAATAGGTGAAGAACTAGAAGATTAACAAAGAGTGATGGAGCAAAAAGGTAGAAACAGTAATTAGTATAGAACCATAAAAGAGGAGGAACTATGTAAGCTTAAAAGAGAGCAACAAGTTGAGAGAAAAGGGGAAAAGGTAATCTAAATCTATAGATTAAAAACTAGAGAGGTAGAGAAAATGAAGAACTTCTCACACTATCCATCTTAATGAGAATATTGAATACTTGTTATAGCATATTGACATCATCTCAAATGTTACCAGAGCAACAACTAAACATTTATTCGAAATAGGAATTTAAATCTATGATTAGTGATGATCATGATCACCATGTTCATCTGGAGGTCTTGTAAGGCTATTAACCTTCGGTTGTCAAATTCCAATAATATAATTAAAATTTTATGCTCTACTAAAAGCAAATATGCAATTTTCACTTTTTTAATCTTTTGTGATGCCAGATTTGCTTACATGCCTATTTATTAATTCAACAATAATGTGAAGTTGCTCACAAATCTTGGTTATATCTTCATAAATAAACTTATAAACTAACATTAATTTTCACCTATTTTTAGAACATGGGATTTAAGTAACCGAATCCTATTCTAGACTGTAAGACTTTAGGCTTGGCTGATACTGTCAAATGGTTGTGATTTTTTATTTTTTTAAAACGAGAAATGAAAGCATTTCTAATCAACCACATTTTGGTAAATTCTGACCTTTTATTTAAAATAAAAAAACCCCTAACCATAATAAAAGCAATCAATCCCTCGATAAAAACTCCTTTTTATATTGTTTCCAATAGATAAAGGTATGATTAAATTATTTTGAGTAACAAGAATATTTTCCAAAGATTTATCCTCTAAAATTAATCTATTTTATTTGTTTGTAACATATTATCAAAATAGAATATTTATTTAATAATATAAAATTTAAATTTTATTTATACAATACATTAGTAAATACGTATAAATATTATATCCACTATAATAATTGTAATTTTTCTTGAGAAAATACCTATCATAGATGAAATTGAATAATGGATACATAAGTAAATACAAATATTTTATAATTAAATTGATAAAAATAATAATTATACATCACATGATATATCTTGTGCAAAAAAATATTGGATAATTGCCTTATCTCATTTTTTATAACAAGTCTCTATTTCTATTATCCCTTGCTCTAATGAAAAGTCTTCATTTAGAATCTTTTAAAAAAGGTAAAAGAGAAACTTTTTAAGTTTAAGAAATCTTTAAAAAATTGTGGTTTTTAAAATTTTTACAAATTTTCTCTAATTTTTAATTTTATAAAAAACTCACTTTCTTATAATTTGATTAAAAATTAAAGAAATAAATATAGTATGAATATCACGTCTTAATTATTCAAACTTTACTAATGTAAAATCTCAATTTAACTGAATTAATTAAATTTAAATTAAATTAATAATTTAAAATAATTGTAATAAATAAATCAGATTTAATTAGTTTTATTCAATTTTGTACAATTACCACGAAACATTAAATTTAGAGAGTGTAAAATTTTTAAAAAATTAAAATAAAAAAATCGAAAATTTTTAATATCTTATCTTTTTTAATGTTTGTTTCTTTTAAAAATAATCCTTGTCTCTCTCCTCTAGTTGCTCAGTTTCCCTCTCTCTGGCCACAGAAAATGGCTACCGTCTACCAAGCCCCTTGTCTTGCCAACGTCAAAGCAACCAGAACCAAAATCCAGTGCAAGAAGACCAAGAACGATTCGGTCTTCGAAGAGAAGAAGTTGGTTTTCGTAGACTACGAAAAAGGCGATCACCATGTTAGCACCCATGTTAGTGGTCTCAGAAAAGCCGACCTTACTAAACAATATCGTCTTCGAGTTGAAGGAGACCGCTTCCAAAAGGACTGGACAGTCTCCGAGGTTGTCCGCAGCATTCTTGAGCTACGACCCTCCAATGATGTCCACGGTCTCTTGAATTGTTGGATTGGCCGTTTCGCTCGCAAAAATTTCCCTCTTCTTATCAAGGCAAACTTTTCGATTTTTATTGAATGCTGGAAATGGCAAACAGAAGAAGAACGTATATTAAGTTGATGGTGTTTTTGTTTGTTGTTTTAGGAGTTAACGCAAAGGGGTGCACTTGAACATAGTGTTCTGGTTTTCGAGTGGATGAAGAACCAAAAGAATTATTGTGCTCGCAATGATATCTACAATATGATGATCAGGCTGCATGCTAGACATAACAGGAGTGATCAGGCACGCGGTCTGTTCTTCGAGATGCAAGAATGGAGGTATGTTTTTCTTCTTATCATGTTATGCTCTGAAGCTGCTAGTTTTTCCGTCAATTTCTTTGATTGATCTACTACTTATAAAGAGCTTCATTTATACTAGTATCTTTTAAGAAAGAAATATACTATTCTTACATTGAAATGGAACATTTTCATAATAGATTTTCAGTGGGAAGCTTTGCTTTAGTGTCTATTGTATAAGTTGCTGTTCATTTAGTGATATAGTAACTTTGAAGTGATTGTGT
>JANTNU010000004.1:21813387-21832893 GCA_024752395.1 Erythroxylum havanense
CAAGAAAATCGAAGAGAAGATGTAGGAAGAAGGAAGAAGAAGAAAGGAAAAAGAAGATAGAAGTTGGAGGGAGATGTTGGGTGAGTTTATATTTAAAAAGAATTTACCGACGAAATTACCGACGAAAATTTTTGTTGGTAAATTCAAAAAAAATTTATACCGCCAATAATCTAAATTCATTTACCAACGGAATTCACCTACGGAAATTTTAGTAGGTAAACTCAAAATTTTTTATTCCATAAAAAATTTCCCCAATTTTTAGCGACGGAACGTATACTGTCGTTAATTTTGCCGCCACGAATTTCCTCCAAATTTAGCAACGAGTTTTACTACCATCGCTAAATTACTAAATTTTAGCGACGGAAATATGCTTTCCGTCGCTAATTTCCAACGGTATATTTTCTGTCGGTAATAAATTACCGACAGTTATATTGCTCCGTCGCTAATTTTGCCGCGACAAATTCCCTCTAAATTTAGCGACGAATAATAGTACCGTCGTTAAATTACTCAATATTAGCGTCCGAAAGCATATTTCCGTCACTAATTGTCAACAGAAATTTTTCCGTTGCTAAATTTCTGTCGTTAATTTACATTTTTCTTGTAGTGTAACCTTTTGGTATATATATTGATCCATGATATTTTCTACAAAACTGAATGATGAGATAATATCATTAAATTTCAAATATCATTGGTGGGACACTTGTTTCAATCCACATATGGAACTTTTAAGTTTGCAAACCAAATGCTCATCATTATTAGAGGACAATCCTTCTGGTTGTTTCACGTAAACCTCTTCCTCTAGGTCAACATTTAAGAAAGTCATTTTCACATCCATTTGATACAATTCCATGTCAAAATGAACAACCAATGCTAAAGTTATATAAAGCGAATCTTTTCTAGACACAGGGAAAAATATATCTGTGTAATCATTTCCTTCTTTTATAGCGAATCTTTAGCAACGAGTCTTGCCTTGTATCTCTTAATGTTGCTTAATGAGTCTTTCTTTGTCTTAAATACCTATTTATAACCTATTGGTGCTCTTTTAGGCAACTCAACAATATCCCAAACATCATTATTCTTTATGAAATTCATTTCTTCCTTCATGAAATTAAACCATAAATTTGATTCATTGCAACTAATGGCTTGTGAAAAGGTTTCAGGATCATCTGTAGCTTCTATATTATTGCTAGATTCTTATAGATGTATAACATAATCATTAGTAATGGCTGATTTTCTTGTTCTAGTAGATCTCCTTAATGTTGCACCAACATCCTCTTATAAAATTTGTTGTTCAACTGATTTTTGAATGCTTTAAGGTAATTCCTGAATAACTTGATCTACTAGATTATCATCAATTTATGGAATTTCTTGATTGTCATTTATGTTTATAGTAGGCTATTGAATTTCAACAGTTAGTTGTACAACGTCTATTTGAACTTGAGGATCGTTATGAATCACAATCATCTTACTGTTTAAGGTGAAAGGTTGAGTATCCAGATGATCATTATTAGAAACTATATCTTAAAATTGATCCCTCCCACTAATCAAGTCATTCTCAAGAAATTTTGTAATTTTTGATTCCACAATTCTAGTGTGATGTGATAGACAATAGAACTTATATCCTTTACACCTTTTGACATATCCAATGAAGTACCCACTTATGGTCCTCAGGTCTAATTTCTTCTCTCATAGATTATAAAATTTTATTTCAGACGGACATCTCCAAATGCACATATGTCACCAACTCAATTTTCAACCTTTAAATAACTCAAATGACATCTTTGAAACAGCCCATTGGTTGGTACTTGGTTTAATATATACACAACTGTCTTAAGAGCTTCAATCCACAAGGAATTAGGAAGTTTGGAGATACTTAACATGCTTCGTATTATGTCCAATAATGTTTAGTTTCTTCTTTCCATCATACCATTCTTGTTTAGAGATCCAGGCATATTGTATTCAGCTATTATCCCATGTTCTTGAAGATACCTCACAAACGGACCAGGTGTTTGTCCACCTTCAGCATATCTATCATAATATTTCCTATCTCGATTTGCTTATCACATTAGTTCTTTACTTTAGCTTTGAATATTTTGAAAACATCTAGTGTTTCATTCTTGTTATGAAGCAAATAGAGATACGTATATTGTGAATAATCGTCTATAAATGAGATGAAGTATTTCTGACCATACAAGTTCATATCTGTATTACAAATATCTGTATGTATGATTTCTAATATGTCTGAATTTCTTTTGGTACTTTTTTTTTATTTATTGGTTTGCTTTCCCTTTATGTAGTCCACATAAGGTTCAAAATTAGCAAAATTCAAAATTCACAGTACTAAGTACTCCGTCAGTTACCAATTACTTAATCCTTTCTATAGAGATACGTCCTAATCTCTGATGCCATAACATAAAGGAATTTTCATTCACAACATAACGTGTTATTCCAGCATAAACATGTATTGCATTGTAATAATTATTATCTTGTAGATTAAAATGGAAAGACCATCAAATAATGTATCATTCCCAACAAATTTATATTTATAATTTAACTTTAAAGAATTTTCTGAAAAATGAAACGAATATCCAAATGGTACAAATCTCGAAATTGAAATCAATTTTCCAGAAAAATTGGGATATAAAATGTCTTTTCTAACTTTAAAATAAAACCAATACATAAAATTAAATTGCAACTCCCAACAGCCTCCACACATGATCGTTTTTGGATAAGATACATGACTTACTTCCCACTGGCTTCCTTGGGTTTGCAAATCCTGCAACGCATTTGTAATATAAATTGTATAACTAGAATTAATCCACCATGTGTCTTGAAAAACTCCAGCCATATTAGATTCAAAACAAAAAAGTGAGATTAGAATACCTTTCTTTTCACGTCTTTTCTTATGTTTGACACAGTCCTTCTTCATGTGTCATTTTTTCTTGCAAAAGAAGCACTTAGATTCCTTCTTAATGACAACTTGAGTTGGTATTTGACCTTTTCCCCTTGAGTTGGCTTGATTTTCTTCTTTCCTTGAACAACCAGATGTGCACTTTGCAAACTTTCTCCCTGTTCCATCGACAATCTCCCTTCCTTTTGAACACACGTTGTCATTAATTCATTTATTAACCACTTATCCTTATGTATATTATAAGAGATTTTAAAGCATCCATATAGCGATGAAAGGGTGTTCAACATGTAATGCATAAAGAAAGAATCAAACATCTCAACCTCAAGTTTCTTTAACTGAGCGACAATGTCTCTCATCTTCATAATGTGGTTACGCACACCTTGGACACTGGTGAGCCTTGTAGATAAAAACTTCACAATTAGGGTGCTTGCAAGTGCTTTGTCTAAAGTTTCGAATTGCTCATCAACAGCCTTTAGTAGAGCATGGTTATTGTCATGTTGTTCTATAGAACCACAAATGCCGGTACAAATTTTGGTTTTAATGAACATCACATTTAGCCTATGTTTGGTTGAGCTTATATCAGATAGAGTTTTTTTGAAAAGATCTTTTCTAAAAAGTCAGTTAACTGTTTGTCTTAAAAAAGAGTTTTTGACTTTTTTGAAAGAGCTTTATACAATAGATCGTTTGGCAAGATAAAAAAATGCTTTCAATTTCAAATATATTTTATTTTGTAATAAAAATTATCTATGCACATAAAATTATTTAAAGTATATTAAACAATATGCAAAGCATAATATATTAATTATTATATAATTTTAAACCATATGAAACATAAATAAAAATATATCTAACCAAATCTTTTATAAGGATTATAACATAAGTAAAACTAATATAAAAATATATATTAAAACATATAAAAAGTCAAATAATATTATATAAATCCCAAAAAATATTCAAGTTGAGTAAATAGTTAAGTACATAATAAATTATACATTTTATTGTAATAGAGAAGATGCGTTTGTAAGATAAACGTAAAGATGAATTTGTAGGTATTGTGAGAATTATGTATTAAAAATAAAAAAAGGACTAAAAAATAGGTTCATTAATTGATATGAAAAATCTACACGAAAAAGCAATTTGAGAGACTTTTTTTAGAAGCTTCAAATTTGAGCTTCTTTAAAAAATGTATTTTAGTTGTCATAAAAATCATATTTATTAAAGAAGTGTTTTTTCATTTTACAGCCAAACACCTTTTTTTTTAAGGCTCTTGTGATAAAAAAATATTTATTGACCTCCTAAAAGCCCATCCAGTAGACACTTCGGCAATTAGATTGGTCCCAATATTCATAAAGCGTAATTTCAGCTATAATGCTGGCCTCTGTTATCTTTGGTGGTTTGTCCTTCGGGATATATAATCAATGTTCATTCATTCTAGATAACGAAGAATTATCTCCTTCCAAATTTTATAGTTTTCATCCCTCAATTCTAAAATTTCATAACTTGTATAAGAGAAACTAATAGTTCAAATATCTGCATCATTTAAACATATATGCTACTTATTAATGAATTAAGGCTAACAAACTATACATATATACATGTTACTAAAAGACATAAACAAATGACAAAAGATTTACCTATTGGCTAAATTTTAATTCAAACAAATTTATTGTAAACTTTATGATAGCAGTATCAAATTATGTACTAATTTTTAATACTCGTGAGTAAATTAAAAAAATAATTTGATATTTCATCATAACTAATTATTCAAATATAATAAAAATTCATGTAAGATAAAATTAATTATACCAAAATAATTAACTACAATAATTAAATATTTCAAATCTTTACGTAATTAATTAAAAATATATAATTTTATATAATTAGTAGAACTGTGACCAAACCTTCGTAATTAATCACTTCAACATCTAGTTTTGTTATTAAACCAACACATAAAACGCACTGCACAACATCATAGAATGACTAGCATCTCAAAACGACCAGCATCTGATTTGTATTTGTTACTAAACTTGACAAACAGATGTATTGGTATTTTTTAAAAAATTTTAATTAATGCTAGTGATATATATATATAACTAAAAGACATAAACAAAATGACAAAAAATTTACCTTGTGGCAAAATTTTAATTCAAACATATTTATTATAAACTTTATGATAAAACTATCAAATTATATACTAATTTTTAATATTTTTGAAAAAATAAAAAAAATCGATATTTCATCCTAACTAATTATTCAAATATAATAAAAATTTATGTAAAATAAAATTTATTATATTAAAATAATTAACTCAATGTTTTAAAAACCAAACCGGACCGTACGGTCCTATCAAAATTTTTTTGAACCGGTTAATGATCCGGTTCGGTTTTTCCTAAAAATCTCTATGTATAAAAACCGGCAGGTTTCGGTCGGACTGTACGGTTCGGTTCGGTTTTTTTGCAACAACGGAACCGTTGGTCGACCGGAAGTATACTAAATGGACTGCATCGGAGGGGGTGTTCTAAATCTTGACAAAGGCAGAGGAAAACAGGGAATGAAGAGTTGTTCTTCTCATCTCTAAAATCGGTTCCATCGAAAGTAGACAGTTGACGGCAGCCCAAGAAGAAGCGGAAGTTTCAGTCGTCGAGTTCTTCCTCAGTAACATCGAAGAGAAGTGAAAAAGCACAACCTTCAATCCTGATGATCGGCGTTATCATTGTGCTTCTCTCACGGTGAAAAAGATAATGAACTTGTTTTATTTTCCAACAAGTCACTAACAAAGAAACATCTACATCTTAGAAGAAGAGTCTAGATTGAAGGAGAGGGCACCCTAATCCTAAACATGAAAGGAGTCTTAAGATTTGCGTGAGGATGAGGTTTAGCTTTTTTAACAATAAAGGAGTATTAAGATTTGTGTAAGGAACCGAGGACGAAACTTAGCTTTTTTAGATTTGTGTGAGGATGGGGCTTAGCTTTTTAAGATTTACGTGAGGATGATGTTTATTTTTTTTAGTTAAGAATGAACTATTAGAGTTGCATTAGGATGGAGTTTGGTTATAGACTTATAGTTTGAAATAGTTGCATGACAGGTTCAGTTAATTTACGTCTGTTTTTAAATTTTTATTAGAACTTTATTTTAAATCAATTTATGGTAGTGATAAGTTTTATAATATTTAGAACTTTATTTATATCAATTTTTGTAACATTTGGAATTTTATTTCATATCAATTTCTGTAACATTTAAACCTCTATTTCATATCAATTTTTGTAATAATTAGAACTCTATTTCGTATCAATTTTAATTTTTATTGTTATTTTAAGTTTTATATTAGATTCATATTTATTTATTTTTAGTTCATTATATAATAATAAACATTAGTGTATTTTTCATTTTAATAAAATATTTTATTTTTATTTATTCTTATAAAATTTTAATCTTATTTATTATATTCCGGTTTGATAGCGGTTCACTAACGGTTGAACCTCTAAACCTTAAACATTTCCTTTAACTGATTTGATGTCCTGTCCGATTTTTAAAACATTGAATTAACTACAATAATTAAATATTTCAACATCGTAGAATGACTGGCGTGTCAAACAGACCAGCATCTGATTTATTACTAAACTTGACAAACAGATGTATTGCTATTTTTTTTAAAATTTAATTAATAATTTTTTATTTTTTAAAAATTGCGTTCATAGTTTATTTATTTATTTTAGAAGGAAGTTGATAACATAATTGCATAAACTAAAGCAATGTTTTACGTAATTGATTTTTTAATAAATGCAATTTTTTATGAAGTGTGTATTAAACTCTAGTTTTATTGACATGTTGAAAAGTAGTGTAATTCTTGATTATTTGTTTAAATTTAAAATTTTAGGAAATGAAAAGTGTATTTTATTAGTTTTAGTTTTTTTTGGGTATATAAATAAAATGTCAGAAAATGAGGGGAATTCAGATCTCCTGTCTAATATTATGATGTTTTATTGTGTCCAATGAATTTCAGCCGTTTATTTACGTGGATCTTATATAAATTTTACATAAATTTATGTTAATTTTATAAAATAAATAGTTAAGATTTGATGAGATAGAATAAGATAGAGTAGTATTTGAGAAAATAAATAGTTAAGATTTGATGAGATAGAATAAGATGGAGTAGTATTTGAGAGTAGAATAAGATAGAGTAATAATTAGGAGAGAATCTCGGTTCGGACATGGTTAGTTTAGTACGAGTACATAAGAATCCTTCTACTTCCTCCCCCAGGAAAGGCGTAGGCAGTCATCGACATTACTTTCGCTTGTTGACTCTCAGGTTTCAGGCGCCGTTACTTTGACGCTCACATTGACTACTTCTCTTTTTCTTAATATTCCATCCGATTTAGTGTTGTGTCGAGCAATCCAGGAGAGCTACTTTTGGTTTGCTGTTGTAGTTCCGAGGTAGGATTGTTCATCCAAATCGCTGTTACTTACCTATAAGCGTTTTCTTTCTTTCTTCTTTGAAGTTTAAATTTTTTGCCATTCCCATGATTAAATACAGAGTATGCAAACCAAAATGTTCTTCTCCACAAGCATTCAGTATCTTTTCATCTCCGATTCTGCCTGCTTGAGGCCCTCTTTCTCTTTAAGAGGCCCTCACCCTGACCCTGACCCTGGATTTTCAATGCAAAAAGGCAACATGCTTCACAGCATTTCGATCCCTTCTTCCTCGTCCTCACTCTTCTTAAAGCAGACCCAACGCTGTTCTAATCCTATCTTGGCTTGTGCAGCCTCTCAAGATTCCTTTTCCAGGTTAGTAACTTTAAGCTCTCTTACTTAAAAACCTCATATTGGCATAACTTTGGATGATATTTGCTTACTGTTTCCAACTAGATGATGATTTTTGGTTTGATCCCGACGTCGTGTAATCATTTTTATTGTGTAGAAAAGAAGATTCACCTATTCATGGCTTATCTGAGATGATTGTTGGTGTGTTGGGTGGTGGTCAGTTGGGTCGTATGCTATGCCAGGCTGCTTCGCACATGGCCATCAAAGTAATGGTTTTGGATCCCTCGGAGAATTGCCCGGCTAGTTCGCTTGCATATGATCACATGGTAGGGAGCTTTGATGACAGTGCTACTGTTCAAGAGTTTGCGAAAAGGTCTAATGTTCTTTATATCAATTCAATACATCATTTTTATCGTTTCCACCCTTGTTTTTCCTAAAGTTTTTCCTTGTTTTGTAGATGACTATGTTTTATTTGCTAATTTGGTTCTTGGTAAGTTAGATGTGGAGTGTTGACTGTCGAGATTGAGCATGTTGATGTTGCTACATTAGAGAAGCTTGAAGGTTTAGGAGTTGATTGCCAACCGAAAGCCTCTACCTTGCGAATAATCCAAGTTTGTGTTTTACAACAATCATTTTACTCTTTTCTTGTTGATGATTTTGATGTACATAACTTACTTCTATCCAACAGCTTACACATACTCATACAATTTTTTGTTTTCACATTTACAGCATCTTTTAAGAATTTTAGTTTTAAATTAATTTTCATTGACAGCATCCAAATTAACCTTTCTGTTTCTTTCTTATTGATAGTCATATATCCTATACCTGCCAATGTAATGTAATACAATAAATTACTTTTGGTATCTGTCAATATATATATGTATTTTTCCTCATACATATATAATTGCCATCTTTCAGGACAAATATATTCAGAAAGTTCATTTTGCTAAGCAAGGAATCCCACTTCCAGATTTTATGCAGGTTTGATGCTTATTCACTAAGTATATTTTTTAAACATTTAGTAGTTATTAGTTCTTCTGTTCTGATTTTGTGGCTGATGAAATTTGACACCAACAGATAGACGATCTAGAAGCTGCAAAGAAGGCAGCTGAGTTATTTGGCTATCCTCTTATGGTGAAGAGTAAAAGGTTAGCATATGATGGTCGTGGAAATTCAGTTGCTAGTAGTGAAGAAGAGCTTTCTTCTGCTATATCTTGTAAGTTGCTAATAACTAAAATTAGGTCATCTGAAGTATGAAATGCCACGTGATTTACACTTCCCATTCAGTTTTCAGTCCTAGAATTCTGTTCTTGTCTTTTCTTGTTGCATTTCTCAATAGAAAGTTTAAACTCGTTGAACTTACATCAAATGAAGAGCAATTTTGCTGATATAGCTTCTTGATTTCAAGTGAAGTAATCTCATGTGCCCTTTAGCTGGCTTTTGGGTGTTGGATGGCACGACTTTGGGGATGACAAATGAAATACATGTGTAGTCTGGGTTGTAAGAGAATTTTAAAATTGGAATATTCTTCACTACAAAATGGAAGTACTATTGTGTAACTGTCTAATTATCTGATTTTACTCAAGTGTAGGTTTTCAATGTTTTCCCATGTTTTTCTAATTTAATTAAAGAGTTTGGTTCCATATAAAAGGCTCATACTTTGTACTCCACTCTTTACATGCATGCCCATGCAGAATTGTATTTGTGCATACACACGTGTACTCTCATGTGAGAGCTGAAAAGGTACATTTACTTATGTGATTTCTTTTCACATGCATGACCTTGTGTTTTGTGTGTGGTAGATGGTTTTAACTATCTCGAGATGTTATTTAACAAAAGGAATAACAAAAGGAACCAGGATTTTCCTCCCTGAAACAACTTGAAGTCATCTTGCTGAAGATACAATTAAGAAATGTCTTTTTTTTTATGCTTGCTTCATCTTTTCAGTTGTTTTAATTTGTCCTTCACCCCTTCTCATGTTCCTCTGCATTTGTATCAGAAACTTACCACTACTTATGTATCTTTAATGGATATTTACTCTCTGTTTAGGGATATCTCAGTTCCCTTAAGATGCTACTTTATGTATTGATGTATGGGATTAATAAATCGAAAGCGACCATCCTATCTAATATGCATTTTTTTGAATTTGCATATGCAAGAATGCTAGAAAATATTTCCTTGTTATGTGTCTCTAAAAATCCTTTTTTAGCCTTTTCCCTTTATTTTAACCAGCTCTTGGAGGATTTAATCGTGGCCTATATGTGGAGAAATGGGCACCATTTGTAAAGGAGCTTGCTGTCATTGTGGCAAGAGGGAGAGACGGCTCCATTTCATGCTACCCTGTGGTTGAAACTATTCATAAGTATGATTAGGACCCAACATTTACTTCTTCTTGTTGCAATCTTGGTTCTGCTGCATTTAAATAACGTATGAGTCAGTTTCATGACATTTTATTTCATGACATTGATATAGTAGGCATTGTGCTCTGCTGCACCTAATCAGACATAGCTAAAACTTGTAGGCAAAACATATGTCACATAGTTAAGGCACCTGCTGATGTTCCATGGAAGATCAGGAAGCTTGCTACAGATGTTGCACAGAAAGCTGTTAGTTCTTTGGAAGGTGCTGGTGTTTTTGCCGTTGAGTTGTTTTTAACACATGATAATCAGGTTGTAGTTTATTCCTTAAGATGCTTAGCTTCTTGTTCTTTTTGAAAAAAATGTTGATTTCTATTTCTCCACAGATTTTACTAAATGAAGTAGCTCCGAGACCTCATAACAGTGGTCATCATACCATTGAGTCGTGCTACACCTCACAATTTGAACAGCATTTGCGGGCTGTCGTGGGCCTTCCACTTGGTGATCCATCAATGAAAACTTCAGCTGCTCTCATGTACAATCTACTGGGAGAAGATGAGGTGATGTTTGTTTTATTTTCTTTACTCTCTTTCTTAAACTACAGTTTTTTTTCCCCCTCCTTTTGCCCATGTTGTAAAATACCAGGACGCAATTTTGGGAAGGAATTGGGATGGAATCTACTAGGTTGTGGATGCTCCCAAAGAGTAAAAATTGCATAGATGAAAAAGAAATATAATGACAGGGATGCTGTGAGGTTTATAATAAACTTGTTTTCAATTAAAACTTTATCAAATGCCAATGTATTTGCCTCTAGGAAGAACCTGATTTTCAATTGTTCATTCTAACGACAGGTCTGCTAAAGTTTTTCATTTACATATTTCAAGTATATAAAGTTAGTATTCATGCTTTCAGGGAGAGGCTGGTTTTCAATTAGCACATAAGCTGATTGCAAGAGCATTGACTCTACAGGGGGTTAGTGTCCATTGGTATAATAAACCAGGTAGCTTTCGTTTAACTTCTATACAATCCCCGTGTTTACTGTGGCCTTCATCATTTCTACACAAACATAACTTCTCTCTCTTATAATGTATTGGCTCCATTTTTGTGATCATTACAAAGAAATGCGAAAGCAACGAAAAATGGGTCATATAACCATTGCTGGTTCTTCAATGGCCATTGTGTTAACGCGGCTAAACTCAATGTTGAAGGAAGAAGCTTCTGAGAGTGAACCCACTAGTAAGTTTTCCTACATTATGTTGATATTTGTTTTATTGGAACACGTCATGCTTGTGCTGAAGCGTAGAGAAAGAAACTAGATCCTGTCTTGTGTGGACCATAAGCCAAATGGTATTCTTTTCATCATCTTTCCCGGCAATTTTGTTGATAGGAACATTAGTTGGGCAAACAAGATTCAGCTGCAACTTAAATTTGTTCAAGATTAGTCTTTGTTAATGTTAGCTGTTGTTCATTTAAGGTGACTTTGATTTTTAGTTTCTGCTGAAATGTAGTTACACCACGTGTTGGGATCATAATGGGCTCTGATTCAGATCTTCCTGTTATGAAGGATGCTGCAAAAGTTCTAGATATGTTTGGTGTTCCCTATGAGGTTGACTCTTGAGTGCTGCAACAGGCCTTTTGAAATTCACTGTTTGGACTTTTTCATCATCCCATTTATGTGGTCTCTTTCAGAGTAATAATTAGTCTACAACTTTCAGGTGAGGATAGTATCAGCACATCGCACTCCTGAAACTATGTTCTCCTATGCGTTGTCCGCTCAAAATAGAGGCATTCAGGTTATTATTGCTGGTGCAGGTGGTGCAGCTCATTTGCCAGGCTAGTTCTGTGAATCATATTAATAGATATCTTTATACCATTATAGCTCTTTTACTTGTGTGAATCAAGAATTTGCTTTACTTTCAGGTATGGTAGCTTCACTTACTCCATTACCGGTGATTGGAGTCCCGGTGCGTGGCTCTTCTTTGGATGGAATGGATTCGCTCATGTCAATTGTGCAGGTAGCCTATGCCACGACATCTGTCATATTTCTTTTCCAACACATTTCTTGTTCTTTTTATCTGTTGTGTTCAAATTATATTCGTTGGGTTCTTGATGTTGGAAGTTACAAAGGTCTCAAAACTCTGAATTTTGCAGAAGTAGATGTTGACATTTTCCCTTTGTTGGAAACCTGGAAATCTATCCTCTCAGTTGTCTATATTGGGTGTTTTCCAGTTAAGGGGGCTGTAGGTGTATTTTTTAGGCATAACATGTTACACGTTTTTCTTTTTTTCTTTTAACTTCAAAAAGCAAGTTGGGGAATGTTGATATGTTTGACCACCGTGTTTATGTCAAGTTAATTCTTATATATGACTACCGTTTATTGTCTATTCGTGTAGTGATAACTTGGCGATATAATCACATAATGAAGTTGACTACCAATACCTAAATCCCGAAATATGATGTATCACTTCATCGTGTTGATTTCATGTTGTTTTAACTGATTGTGATCACTAATCTCTCATTGTTATCTATTCTTGTTGCACAGATGCCAAGAGGAGTTCCTGTTGCAACTGTTGCAATAAACAATGCTACAAATGCAGGTCTGTTGGCAGTAAGGATGTTGGGAGCTGGTGATGCTGATCTGTTGGCAAGGTTCTCTTTCCCACTCCCTCTACTTGTTTTCACCATGTGCTCGTGAAAACATATGAGCGAGATATAGATTTAATGAATGTACCTTGAAGTTACATGTCCTTGATTATGATTTCATATGCAGAATGAGTCAGTATCAAGAAGACACAAGGGATGAGGTTCTGAGGAAGGCAGAGAAACTGCAAGCTGATGGCTGGGGATCTTATTTGAATTCTTAAAGTTCCAGAACAACTGCGGAGAATTTCTAACATCTATAGAAGACAGCTTGTCAGGTACATGTACAGTTTCATGTGCATGAGGAAGGAAATGAGTTTACTAAGGAGCGGAATGATAAGCAGGAATCCTGGAAGGGAGAAGAGGTCAGTTTTGAGGTAGACAATAATTTACCACATCACTACTTTGTGCCCATCAAGAATTGTCTAATGGGTATTTCTGGAAATTTATCTTCATATTTTTTCTTATCCGGAATTTTTTATTATCAAAATTAATTTAGTAACAATAATATTTTTTGTTGGAGTATTTTTATTTATTTTGAGCTACTATTTATTAATTATTACTCTATTTATTTCTATTAATTCGTTAGTCTTATTTGTTAAATTACTTGTAGAATATTTGTTATTATGATTTGGTTAGTTTTAAATCTATTTATTTTTCTTGTGTAGTCTTTTGACAGCAATCTATCATGTGAAATGACAATAGATTTATCTTTATCAAAATGATATAGACCAAAGAACTGGATTAAGAATTAGTAGAGGAACATTTGCTGTCAGATTTGCCTCTTATTGGTTAACAAGTGGCAATTGTATGTACGTTCGTTACTAAGGCTATTTTCAACTATTACATCAAATTTTTATACCAAAATTTGGTATAAAGTAGAATATTCTTAAAATCTTTTTACACCAAATTTAGTGTAACTCCGATCATTCTATACTAAATATTTACACCAATTTTTTTTCAAAGAATATACCATAATAATTTAGTTATTAACTAAATTAATTTATATTTATATGTTAAATTAATACTTATATGTTAAATTAATATTTTCAAATACTTTAATTTTACTTTTAAGTTGATTGTTATAATTTTAGTTTGATTATAATTTTGAGTCTGATCTTTGTTGTAATTTATTTAAGTCTGGTTGTAATTTAGTTAATGTTGTAATTTAAGGTAACATTAGCAGTGTAAAAGTAGAGAAAAACAAAAAGATAACAGTGACCTTCTAGCTAATGACCTTTGCTTATAAGGTTGAAGTTTTAACAAATATCATGTCACCTATGCTAAATTCCCTCTCAATATGTTTCTCATTCGCTGGTTGACACATTCTTCCTAGATGAAACCTGGTCATCCTTGTAACTGCCTCCCTATCTTGCAAAAGGTTGTCAACTACCATTAGTTTAGAGGCTTTGGCTAGATAAGCGACATTTATTAGAAGAAAGTAGCCATGCAACACTTTGGAGGGAGTAGAATCGATCGAGGAGTGGTGCGTTGTGTTGTACCAACACTCTGTTGAAAGAAGCCAACAAAACCACTTGCTAGGAAAATCATATGATTATCATGCACGTAAGTTAAGTTTTCAAGGAGAGGATAAGGATTTCTGCTTGGCCATCGCTCCTTGTAGTTTGTAGACCTTTTTCTAGAATCAGCTTAAGAACACAGGGTTACGACTGTCTTTGGCATATTTGAATATATTAGAGGCAAAGGGATTGGCCACTTCCCTCCACTAAATATGGTTGTTTCAAAGCCAAAACAAGCGTGAATTCGCTAATCTTGCTAATTACTACTAGAATCACTAGTAGCCATTTGATATGGGAAGCCCTTTAATGAAGTCCATATGGATGTTTGTTTAGAACCCATTTGGAAGAGTGAGAGGATGAAGTAATCAGACTGGTGGGGTGATCTCATACTTATTGAGTTGACAAATGCAATGACTTTAAACATAATTCCAAACAAGTTTTTGGGTACCATTCAAGTTGAGTAAAACCTATAACTTCTTAGTAGTTTTCATAACACATAAGTGCTCCCATATGGACCCTTCATACACCATAGATACTATGTGTGTTTCTAAGTCATTGTTACACGCAACCAACACTTGTTCCTTCCACCCCATGATTCTATCTATCCATTGATAAAAGCTCGATTTCATGCTTCCTTCAGATAATTTTCTAATTAAGTCTTTTGTGGTTGATGGTATGCTTATTTAACTTGCAATAATCAATGCATAAACATCATGAGCTATCCTTCTTATGACTATAATAAACAATTAGAAAAAATGTTATGCCATGTTAAATGATTCTTTAGTTTATGAGTTCCTTTATAAGATCTTCTAATATGCTCTTTTGCAAGCTACCATACCTATAAGGCCATATGTTAATCAACTCCATTTAATCAGCTGCATTCCCTCCTTAAGGGTAATTTTATGATTATGAGAGCAGGAAGGTGGTAATCCTTAGGGTTTAGAGAATAAAATGTTGAACTCAACATGATTTGTTGTTAATTTCCTTCAACGTGTTGATTTACAATGGTGAGTTCTTGAAATTTGGTCTAGGGAATTGTGAACTTAGTATGCAAAGTTAGCTATTAACTTATGGGTAAGATAATATTTTGGCAAACTTCTTAGAAGTGATAGATTTGGGTTGGTTGATAATATCACCTTTAAGCTGGACATAATTCCCCTTCTAGGTGAATTCCACGGTATTCTTACCAAAGTTGCATAAATTGTCATTGAGAGTTTAGACCCATTTGACTCGCATAACTAAATCGCATCATCCTAATGGCATTATTAAGGCTTCTTCAAAGGAAAAGTCCTATCATTATATCTGCCACTCTAGGTTTCTACAGAGCCCCTAAAAAATTAGTTGAAGGCTTCCTCCTACCGTAACTCTAAGGCTAAGTTTGGTTAAACATAAGGTTTTTAATGGAATGGAATGCAAATGGATGTAATATTAGAAAATTATTGTTTGTGAAGGATGGAAGGGCTTATAATGTAATATAGTGAAATTGCTGTTTGATGAAGGATTTATAATGTAATATAGTGTAAAGTTGTTTATCATTTTATATTCCATTCTAAACTCCTCAAATCGAAAAATTTTCATTTTTATTGTTTAGGATAGAATGTAATGTAATATGAAACTCTCCTCTTTCATCCCATTCCATTATATCCCATTATAAACTCTTATAAACCATCCTCTTAAACGATTGAATAATATTCCATTTCATTCAATTTCATTATTAAACCCTCAACTAAGCGTACCCTAAGGTTTCTCATAGAGGAATACTCATAAGACCCTTTCTTTATCAGTGAAGCATCCATAAGATTATCTGTACTATCATTGGTTATGACTATATGTATAACTCCTCCTTTTTGCACTCCTAGTACTCACATTTGTTAGAAATTCCCCACAGAGGTTCCCAATATGGCTTCTATAGGTCTCTTCCTCTGTTTCCCTTTCCATTGTTAGTTCTGAGTCTTCATCTTCTGTAAGGAATAAGTTCCAGTATTTTTTTTCTTGTATTTATAGCTCATGTTGTATTTTTCATTATACCAAAAACTACCCCTTTGGCCCTCTTCTTTTTGAAATTTTTTTCTGTTGAGTTACCTACTAGGCTTTGAGGGAGGTTTATAGGACATGGTTTTAGGTGGTGTTCTTATAGGTGTAGGTAGGAGTCCGTCTTGGTGATTCATATTTGGAAGAGATTAAGCAGTAGTTAATGGAATAAGGTTAGTGTGGGGGTGATAATGTTTTATTAGCCCTTTTGTAATTAGTAAAGCAAACTGAAGCTATAACTTCTTGATTCTTAGATAAAGTAATAGTTTTAGGGTTTAGTAGTTTTAAGGGTAGCTCAATCTCTGGTTTTAGCCCCTTGAGGAATAATCTAACCAAATATGCTTCAGGTATTTTATTTTGAGATGAAATAAATACCTACCAAATATGGAGTAGTGATCTTGCATGCTCCCAATTTATTGTAACTTCTTAAAGTCTCCATTATAGTCCTCTCATGCCTCCTTTCTAAACCTTTGCATAAGGTCACTAAGTACTCTTTATATGTCAGTTCATCCCCTATATTAGAGAAAATAGCTAACAAGTGGACACCACTATTTTTACTTTCATATTCATCAGAATGCGGTCTATTAGGAAAAATTGTTTAGCTATAAACACCCAGCTCCTAAGTTGTATCCCATTGAATAGCAAGAACTCCATATGATTGGATCCCATAAATGCAAAGTATGTGGGTTGTTCTCTGGTTTAAAAATGAATTGAGCTCCTGCATCAGAATGATGAAACTGAGTCATTTAAGGATTTGGTAAGGTAATTAACTATTGGAACATCATATATAGTTCCATCATCTCCTTCCTCTATTGGGCTTGAACATCTTGTAACTTAAGTTGTGCCTTTAAGACCTCCCTGTGCACTTCTTTGAGCTGATTTTTGAGAGTTTCTTTCAGCCTTTTGATGTCTTATCTCTTGGTACCTTCTACCATAGTGATGTTTTACAGGATTTGTAAATATGACATAATTGCCTCTTTGATGCTAATTGATATAGATGAAAGTTTTAGAACCTGGGTGAGGAAAGAGAGAAGGTTGACAAAGAGAAATTATGAAGAGAAAAAATTTAAGAAAGAATCAAATAAGGAATGTTTGTTGTCTGTTTTACCTTTCGTTAGCCAATAGTGGCAATTATACCTGAGTTTGTTACCAACAACAACATTGGGAATGTAAAAATAAAAGAACAATGATATTACTTAATGACATTATTTTTACAACATTAATACACTGCTACAAGATCATCTTCCTCCCTCATTTTAATGCATATCATAAAATTTATCATCAGCATAGGGATAGTTTGAAATATTAAGTTGTATAAAACATCACAAAATCAACATTTATCTAAATCATTAAAATGATGAAGAGCCATTTGTAAAAAGGAGACGACAAGTCATAATTGTAGTTTGAGTCTAAATTGAGAGAATTGAAAACATTTTTTTAGCCCATTAATTTTGGGGTTTGAAGCATTTAACTCGTTTACTTTTTATTAAAATTAAAAGACAACAACTTCCACCAAATTCCAAGCCATGGTATGTTATAAGCATCATTCTTTAGTTAGAGAAAAAGTTTTGTGTTTCATTAGTAAACCTTGCCTCATATAATTGATCATGTTTCTATGGTATGGACCTTTGAATGCTTAAAAGAATGGAAGTCCACAAGAGCCTTTTGTAGACTTAGTAGTTCTCTGTCAAAACTCTTAAACCAAAAGTCATGTTAAGAGAAAAAAAGATGACTGAGTAGTGGAATTCTTGGGAATGAGACAAGGGTATGTCGTTAATGTTACAGAAAAGGGATAAAGAAGCCTTAGACTATTTGAAAAGTGATTTCTTGGATGTTTTTATGACTAATGGATTTGGAGATGAAAAGATAATCTTCAAACAAAATCTTTGAATACATTACAGAAGTGAATCTTTTAATATTTCATAACCTTTCAACTATAATTAATAATCACATTAGTTTCAATTAGATATATTGTCATAAGATTTGAAAGTTCGTAATGCTCGCTCTGCTTATCTTGAGAACTGCTCTATTATAAATTTTCCTTGAAATAAATATTTTATTCAATGTGATATGTAAGATTATATCGATGCTTTAGGATATCTCATTGATTTTTATTATCAAATTTAGTTTTGAACTTATTGGATAAGATATGTTTTAAGTAAGCATCACATCTCAAATCCTTAACTTTGACTTTTTCAAATCTTACAATTTCATGTCTAATATGAAATCTTGTTATTTGATTTAATCGTAACTATTGAAGGTAAATTGTTCTCCTAGGTATAGATATGTAAGAAATTAATATTTTATCATGCAATATCTCATATTATGTTTTTCTCCTTACATAAATACATACTATTATTGAATTTAGTTTAGGAGGTATTCACTAGAGAATCTCATTCCTTATAGATATTAATTTAAATCTTACCATATCGATCTCATTGAAATACTTTAATATTCTCAATTCTTAATTTCTATTCATATTTAGGTACTTTGAACTTTTTAAAAATTTTAAATCAATATTTTATTTAATACATATTATTTTATCATATAAAGTCATTAGTAAATATAATGAAATTTAGGTATCTATCTGTTATAAATTGTTAATACATCTAACATATCACATGTATAATTTAACAATATGATACCATCATTATTCTTTCACCAAAGATTGATTTAATTATTCTTTAAGTCGATAAGTTTCCTAAGTTCCATACGATTCGTAATCAATAGGATAGATACATCCTTGTCTGTAACTTTATGATTCTTATTACATTGATTTAACTAATATGAAATAAAAAGACAGTCTTAGTTATCTAACATTATATTCTTGCCACTCGTGTTACGTAAAAGTCTTCATTGATCCAATACATACAAACTATTTATATAAAGTTGGATCAACTACTTCTACCAAATAATCTATTTGTTATCATTCCTTAAATATTATACTAATACTGAATACAAATCCAGTATCAAATACTCTAATGCACAGATTAGAAATATATTTGATCTCTATCATATCTTGTATTGGAAAAAAAGCGATGCAAGTATCTTCTTCTAATGATAACTATTATCAATGTTTTCAACTGTAGTCCTTATTTACAACAACAATAACAATAACAACATCCCAGTAGAAATTTTGTTGAGATACAATGTTTAAGAAGGTTTAAAAATACGCAACCTTACCCCTAACTAATAGATAGGCTGTTTCTGATAGACTCACATAAAAAAAACTTAATAAACAAAATAAAATAAAGATAAAAATAGAAAAAGTATAGTAAAAGATAT
>JANTNU010000004.1:21833796-21851921 GCA_024752395.1 Erythroxylum havanense
ATTGATTGTGCACTATTTATAAAATATATCATTATGATTATTATTAAATTCCTAAAAAATATTTAAGATTATTATTAATATTACTGTTATTTTTATTATGATATTCATTATTATATAATTTTTACAAACCAGTGTACACAATCCACTGGTACACTACCATTTACATTGAAAAGCGTGGCTTTTACAAACCAGTGTACACAATCCAGTGTAAGAAAAGCGTGGCTTTGTTTAAATAAAACAGAAAAATTCTTTAAATGGTATGCGTAATAAATTTTGTTTTCACATGAATGGAAGGAAAGATCATATAATTCTGTTGCCTTGAAAAATGTTTGACATTGATACTGTGTAAGTATTAAATGAGTTTAGAAACATTAAATGCTTGATGAACCATTAAGTATTGAAAGGAGAAAAGAGTTTAAGCGGGAAAAGGAAGGATAGGGATTGAGATTTAAGTATATAAGTAGATGCTTGCAAAATTAAATGTGATGAGATAATGTATATTGAATATTCTTTTTCCACAGTTAATAGCCTTCTATATTGTTTATTTTTTCTAGAGATTGATGATCTGTGCACTTTAGCACTACTGCTCCAGTTGATAGGCAGTACTGTCAGCGAAACCAGCCATATATCAAAGCAAAAAATCAGTCTGGAAAGGGTTTGAAGGACACTTGTCATTGATCAATGGAAGCCCAAAATAGGGCCAGTTAGTGAAAAATGAGTCGCATGTCATTATTCAAAACATAAATACAATGAAGCAAGTCAATTAATAAGATTAATAGACATTCTAAAATGAAACGTTACATGGTTTCTTCCTGGTAGGGGTGAGCATTATTCGTTAATTCGGGTAAAAAATTTTCAAATTTCGGATAATTCGGGTAATTCGGACATTACCCGAATTATTTTCGGGCTGGGGTCGGATAATTTCAAAAAATTTCAGGCCGGCCCAATTACCCAAATTAGGTTATAAAAATACAAAATTTTGGGTTTTTTTTAAATTATAAAAAAAACAACTTCGGGTAATTCGGGTAAAGCCGAACAAAATTTCGGTTAATTCGGGTTGGGTAAGTTCGGGTAAGAAAAAGTTCAAGTTCTAGCCGGGTAAGATGAAAAAAAATTCGGGTAATTCAGGCCGGGCCTGAATAGTAAAATTTCGGCCTGAATTACCCGAATGTTCACCCCTACTTTCTGGGAATAATGTTAGAAATTTGCTAGAACCCAACTTAATGATTTTATGTTGGAATTCATCTTTTGGTGCTTGATGAGTAGTTGTATATCTAAGAAAAAGGACTTTGGGCGAAGCATGATATTATTAATGAAGTGATGGGGCAAATATGAAGGGCGTGATGAGTAGTTGTACATCTGAGGCTTTAAGACTTTGAGCGGAGCATGATACTATTTATGAAATTACGAGACAAGGATACTATTGAGAAGATGTATCGGAAAAGTAAAACTCCTCGACTTAAAAAGGTGAAACGCTCATCTCAAATGTCTCTATATTCCGGCCTGATATTATTTGAAGGAGGTAAATCACAATTTGATCTTAGTCAATTTTTTAAAAAGACGGTCCAATATTTGGTGTGCACAAGGAATCATCACATTAGATGAACTCTCTTACTGTCGAGATTCAAACCCAAAATTTTAGACTAACTTTTTTTCCTAATAACCAACTGGACTATGCGGAAAAGTAAAAAAACTCTGGTGCTAGTGCAATGGCATCGCTGGGAAACAAAAGCATGGGCGGTGGGGTGGGGTGGGGCTCGGAAGCGGATGGGACGTGTTCCATTTCTTCCCCCACTTCTTTTCCTTAACATTACAGTTAAACAACCACATATGCCATCATATCATTCCCTCTCCATAAAAGAAAGAAAAAGAAAAAAGGCCCATGACACACACACACCAATAATTCACTTTTTCCTTTACCAACTGTGTGCGCGCCTATATATATACACATATATATATCATGCCTTTTTCTATTATTTGCCAGCTCTGACACTTCTTCATCCTCATTCTCTCGATTACCCAAAAGCAAGTTTTTCTTTTCTTATCCTTTTTCTATTTCTAATCGTCTCTCTCTGTACAAAGGCACATCATCATCTTCATCATCCTAACCGGAAAAACTTTCCTGGTATATATGAATTGTTTTTCTGGTCGTTGTCATTGGTTTATGATGCCCAGTTTGGTGCTCTGATTATGATAATTCTGTTAGATCTCTTTCCTTTTCGTCTTCCTCCTTTTGTTTAATGACATGGCTATCTGTGATCTTGTCCTCTTGTTGCTTTGTTTTCGTGATCTAAGCTTTCTGATCTGATGTCGAGATTTTCTCCTCCGTTGGTTGCTTGATTGCTTTCCTTATTTGTTTGTTTGTTGTCTAATAATTTTGTTTGATCCGTTTCTCTTGTGTTGTGTTTGTTATGCATGAGTCCAATTCGAAATTGACCTGCGATCTTAATGACCTCATTCTTCAAATGAAATCCACTTCTTTTTTTTTTTTTTCCATTTGTTACTTTCAAAGATTCTAGCACGTGATCATGCCGATCGGATTTTCCTTCTTTGTGGCTATTACTTGAACGTTATTGATCAACTTGCTGGCTTTTGATTGGTTATTTGTACTTCTTTTCATAACTTTGGTTTTAAAACCCGAAGTTTTGAGCCAAGCTAGTGATTGCTTTCATTCTGATAACATTGAGATTTCATGCTAGTTAAACATATCTCTATGCGGTCTTTAGAGAAAAGTAATCAAATATAAGGTGATTACCGTTTTACATGATAGAGAAATGCTTAGCATTTGGATTTTAGTCTGCGCAGCTGGAGAAATTGACCCTGGCAGATATTTGGTCTGCTTCTGTTGTCTATGTTCTCATTCAACGTCCTCTAATACCAACTTCATTTTAGTGTTATCATGTTTAAGGTTTTTCCATAAGGAATATAGGGTTCTTTGATTGATATTATTTATACAGATATTGGGACATTACATAGTTGTTTCCAGAACATTTCCCACTCAAGTATTAAATGCAGGTTAAGGTCCAAGCGGTCTAGGATTGTACTTAGATAGGGTATGAAGATCTTGTTTCCATTTTGGTTATCAAGAATGGGATAGACAAATGGATGATAACTTCATTCCATTTCTTGTTTCTTTATAAGTCTTCTGCCCTCAGCCACTAACACATGGGTAGTTTCTCATAATAGAAAGGCCTTTCCATTATCTGATATCATATTTGAAGCCACTTTATTCCTTGTCGAACAAACATTTAAGGCTCTAATTTATTCCCCCTTGATTCTTGGCAACTTAGTCTTTGTAGCCTTAATACTGATGCTTTCTGCATATCATACTTTGTCTAAATCTGCATAGAACTGATGCAAACTATTTGAAGGTAAGGTCATGCTCAGTATAGGTAGAAGGTAGCAGGTACTAAATTGCCTTTTTGATCCAGAAATGAGTAGTTCAAATTAGTTCATTCATGATTGCACTTTTAGGTAGTACCAGTTATATTGTGCCACCCTACGATACTGCTATGGAAGATGCAGGATAATGCCTTGCCTAGATTACATTGGTGTGAGCGCTTCTGTAGAATTATGGAAAGAAAATTTAGATCCATTTGGAGCAGAAATTTTGAAATTTTATACACATCTACTTTGTATCAATAGGCCTGTTGCGAACAAGCGAATATGGCGTATGTTCCATATTTTCTCCATTTGTCGTATTTAGTCTTGGAGTCAATAACTTCATTTGACTAGTTGAGACAATCTTGTTTCGTGATAGCTTTCTGTTAGTTAATAGATAAGTTATCGAAATTGTATATTTCATCGGAGGATACAGTGGAAGTAGCAAGTTGTTCTTGAGTATCCTACTCATCTCAAGTAAACATGAGGTACAAACTAGCTTATGTGGGTTAGGCGTACAACTGTTGTCAACTTCATTCTATTATTGGATTCTATGGTTTTGCTTGTCTACCTTGCTGGAAAAGTATTTCTCTTTGGTCGTGCCATAAAGGAGTAATTCTCTGCTTTGAGCAATTCAAATTCTTGAACTTGATGTTTGATGGTTACGAAATTACCTTATGTGCTACTGCTCAAAATCATAGTTCTACCTCTTGCACTGAGTTTTTGCGCGATTTCTAGGTAGCAGGTAACTTGAGATTACAAATTGTTGGTATTTTCTGTTAGGAGTCTCAAGGAGCATTTCAGATTATGTCTAGCTCTACCAAAGTTTTGGACCCTGCATTTCAGGGAGTGGGGCAGAGACCGTATCCTTTTGCACAAGCAGCAACTTTATACATGAAATCATACATATGCCAAATATTGTACTTGACCTCTCTTGGGGCAGGATTAGTAAATATGTACATATGTTATTACATCTTTTGAGTTCTGCAAGTGCTTCAATTCACAGTTGAAAACTGGTAAACTTAACATTGCTTAGAGGGACTGAAATTTGGCGAATTGAGAATTTTCAACCAGTTGCATTGCAAAAGTCTGAATATGGGAAGTTCTACATGGGCGATTGTTACATTATCTTACAGGTATGAGCGTCTGCACCTTTCTCTCTCCCCCTGTTCTGTCTTTTTTTGTAAAAAGTTTTTCTTATGCATCTATTTTCTTAGTGTATTAGATAATGTCACAGATCAGAACTATAGTTTTCAATGTACAGAGTGCGTGTTCAACGTGTGGTCATTTTATGGGGTTTGTTTGTGTGGTAAGCTCATAAAGGAAGTTAGGGTGGGTGGCTGCCTAGTACAAGATCCTGAAATCAACTTTTTTGTGATTTGCCTTGAGTGTACATCTTTTTGTTGCCACCACTTATGTGATACCATTATATTGGCTCTTTCTTTAAAAGTCTCTTTCCGTGGTGGTCAATTGATTTGTACCAACAGAGCAAAAATGCATGTACTTTACGCTGTCATTTATATCTGGAAACGTTGTAGTTCAATGGCATGCTTTTGCATCTTTTGCATTCACATGGGCAAGCTTAATGTTGCAGATTTTCTTTATCTTTCTCTCCTTTTTCTTCTGTGCTGTAGACAACATCTGGAAAGGGAGGTGCTTATATATATGATATTCACTTCTGGATTGGAAGAGACACAACTCAGGTGTTTCTTGACTGGATTATCTTTTCTCTTTCATGACCTTACTTTCTGTTATCTTGTATTGTTCCTCTATCTTGAGTCTGGTCTCACATGTTACGACAACTTTTCATAGGATGAAGCTGGAACAGCAGCTATTAAAGCTGTTGAACTAGATGCAGCACTTGGAGGACGTGCGGTGCAACATAGAGAAGTTCAAGGCTATGAATCTGATAAATTTTTGTCCTATTTTAAACCTTGCATCATACCATTAGAGGGTGGAGTTGCTTCTGGATTTAAAAAACCCGAAGAAGAAGAGTTTGAAACGCGGTTATACATATGCAAAGGCAAAAGGGTTGTTAGGATGAAGCAGGTATTCTCTTGACTAGAATTTAGTGAAAGAAATTGAAATTTGCTTAGATATAACCTGCAGCGAATCAAGAAATTGGCTCAAAGGAACATTGTTCTGCATATGTCTTTCGTGTAGGTTCCTTTTGCTCGTTCCTCACTGAATCATGATGATGTGTTTATATTGGATTCCGAGAACAAAATTTATCAGTTCAATGGTGCAAATTCCAATATCCAAGAAAGAGCCAAGGCTTTGGAAGTAATTCAATTTTTGAAGGAAAAGTATCATGAAGGGACATGTGATGTTGCTATTGTTGGTAAGTGGACATGTATTTGAAATTTTCTTGTGACACCACCATGAGTACATCCTGAAAGTATACTCGTCTTCATTCAAATGCAGATCCTAAATATACATTCTCTTCCTGTTTCTTATTTTCTTGCTCAATGGTTTTTGCAATGCTAGATGATGGGAAGTTAGATACTGAGTCAGACTCTGGGGAGTTTTGGGTCCTCATGGGAGGTTTTGCTCCAATAGGCAAAAAGGTTACCAGTGAAGAGGATATTATCCCAGAGAGTGCTCCTGCTAAACTTTATAGGTACTTTAATCCTCAATATCTGTTTTATGCTCATTAGTGAGTATTTAGAAACTTGCATTATTTGAGAAGAGTGATGCTTATTTTCTTTGTGGTTTCGCATTCTATTTTATATCAAAATGTTAATTTTAATTTATGATCATTTCTATTTGACACATATTTTTTTTGAACTGTATATTCTGTTATCAATCAATTCAAAATAGCATTTTTCTTTCTCATTTATGCCTTAGTTTGCAAATCTTGTGTAATGTCAATATTTCATCATTATTAGCTGGCTCCTAGAATCATTTAATATTTCTGTAACTTACTGTCTTGCTATGTATGAAATGACATCTTTTCTGCCAGAACACATTATATAAAATTTTATCTTCTTATCCTTTAAGGTTATAACATGTTTTGTCTTTTGGAAAACTCGTTACTTTAGTGTGGATGGAAGGCAGGCTTTATTTCTTGATTTCAGAACGACTTGTTTTGAGCCTTATTTATATCTTTTTAATATTGTGGTAGAAAATGGTAGCCAACTGTTAAGTATAAATTATATTGCAGATACCAATGATTAAAGCTTTCAAAGTTAACTTATCTGTTTATATTCTGATCCGGTTCTATCTTGTAAGATTCGGAATTTTTTTCATGAAGAAACACAAAAAATGGCTATCCAGATGACCATTGCTTTGGACTGTGTGCATATAGTGTTGAATCATAATTACTGTTCCCTGTAGCATCACTGATGGCGAGGTTAAGATTGTTGAAGGTGAACTGTCCAAAGGCTTGTTAGAAAACAATAAAAGCTATCTGTTGGACTGTGGTGCTGAGGTATTTGTTTGGGTTGGCCGTGTAACACAAGTAGAGGAGCGAAAATCTGCAATCCAGGCTGCCGAGGTACAAACTTCACATTTCCTTTTTGTTTCATTTGGAAAGCTTATATTCCATCTATTTCTGCAGGGATTTGTTGTTAGCCAAAACAGGCCAAAAGCTACTCGTATAACACGACTTATTCAAGGTTATGAGACACATGCATTCAAGTCAAACTTTGATTCTTGGCCAGCAGGATCTGCAGCCCCTGGTTCTGAGGAGGGAAGAGGGAAAGTAGCTGGTAAAAATATTGCTTTGGAGTTGGATTGGACTCATATTGTCATAATTAGCATTATTAAATAAGATCCTTTACATGTGTTAGCAATGCTGAAGCAACAAGGCCTTGGTGTCAAGGGTACGGCTAAAAGTGCTCCTGTAAGTGAGGAAGTGCCACCGTTGCTTGAAGGAGGGGGGAAGATGGAGGTTCACTTCGTAATTCTATCTCATATTTACGCTATTTGTGGAGCTTTCACGAGACTAATATTCTACTTCTTGTTCCTTCCCAGGTTTGGTGCATTAATGGCAGAGCTAAAACTCCATTGCTTAAAGAGGATATCGGTAAATTTTATAGTGGAGATTGTTATATCATCCTATACACCTACCACTCAGGTGATAGGAAAGAAGATTACTTCCTATGCTGTTGGTTTGGAAAATATAGCCTAGAGGTAATGTGTTTATCTTAGTTCAGATTTAGGCTAAGTAGAGCACCTCTATCTAATATTTTCATGGGCCACTAAGTCCTATACTAATGGTATAAAATATTATTCATGACATAGGGTCATATATCTTGAAAGGGTTTTTGGATTTTCATTTAGTACTTCTCATAGCCAAAACACTAGTATGGTTATGCTAAAAATTAGAAGCAAAGTTGCTTCTTTTGCCTATTTATAGGACATGCAGTCTTATTCCAAATACTTTTCAGTATCATAAGGTGTTAGGAGCAGTACCAGGGTGTATTTTGTCTTTGGTCATTCATACTTTAGTCATTTCTCAATTACTTGAACTATGGTATACCATTGGGAGTTTAACTTTATAGGTCTCTTTTCAGATTCTGAGCGGGAATTATTTACTCATCATTGATGTTTATTTCATAAAAGTAGCCACCTTGTCTACATTAATCCAATCAATGTCTTGCATATTTAGCTCATTCAATCTGGCATTTTTTTTTCAATTCTCTTCCAGTATAAAATGTTATTCTATTCATTGCATAATAGGTACAGGCTTAAGATTGGCATCATACTTTTCTATTTCCTTGGTGAGGCAAGAATAAGTTGCAAACCTCTTCCACAACATCTTCATGTAAATATCTTTTTGATATTTTGTAACCTTGTTAGTGGCATGCAAGTTTCAACATGTTAGAAGTAATTAGTTGCTTGCATTTTGCTGTGCTACACTATTGTTTCACTTCCTTAGTTTTATCAAGGTGATATTTAATTATCTACTTAAATTACTTGAAAGTAGCATGTACTATGGTTGTATAAGAAATCAGTTTATATGTAGTCGTGGTTGAATCTCTTTTAATAATGTTCCAATTTTTATTCTCAATCATTGTTTTCAAATATAGGAAGACCAGAATACAACAATTCAATTGGCAAATACTATGTTCAACTCACTTAAGGGTAGACCTGTTCAGGTATGACTTTATTTGTTTTAAATTGCTGGAAGGTTATATCTAGACTTGTCTATAATAGAAGATTCCTATAGGGTCGCATTTTCCAAGGTAAGGAGCCACCACAATTTGTTGCACTTTTTCAGCCTATGTTAGTCCTCAAGGTAAATTGTGAACTTCCTCTGCAAGCTTTTGCTTTACAAGTTCTAAAAATAGGGATGTGTGACAATCTAGGGTGGTTAACTAGTTAATATGATCACGTTAGGGTGGCTTGAGCTCTGGTTACAAGAATCTTGTGGCTGAGAAAGGAGTGGCGGATGAAACTTACACTACAGATAGTGTTGCACTTTTTAGGGTTTCTGGAATTTTGATACATAACAATAAGACAGAGCAAGTTGATGCGGTATGTAACTGGTAATCTTGCACGTTTTTTCTGAAAAGAATTATTAGTTTTTGCATTGATACATATCCTTTCCTTAATGATCTCCTCTACTGGTATGTTCCTCATTATTGTCTTTACATATTACTTTAGAATTCTTTGAATCGGTAATTGGAATTCACTTGAAGAAATTATTCCTTAACCCGATTGAAAAATTTTCCCTATTTTTTATATGCTTGGTTTAAGATGCCTAACTACATATATTAAGGAACCATTTTTAAATATAATCTTAACCTTTTACCTCATTGTTCATTATCTTCTCCATTGTCATCTCATTGAAATATTTACAACAAGAACTAGGATCAACTAATGTCCAACACTTCCACAAACAAGATGTATCTAGATACCTTTGATGTAATTAAAAAAAAAGAGATATTTTAGATTTGAGCTTACATTATAGACTTATGATCAAGTGTTGTTGAAGTTGAGATTTGATGAGAGCGTGAAGAGTTGAAGCGTATCATGCTACTGTAAATTTTTTTTATTGGAAACTAGGTTATATAATAAGTGTTTGATTCTTTAGTAGACGGGGGAGAAGGAGGGAACACTAATATGACTGTTTGCATCATGTTGAAAATAATGATAATGCTTCTAGTTCTCTTAATTTAGCCTTGGTAATAATAGTGATGGCAACCACTTAAAAATAAAACCTAGAGAACTTTGTTTAAAAAGTAAAGTTCAAAAGAATTGAAGATCAAAAAGCAGACATGAAATTGAAGTTCAAGATCTATTGAGAAGCCTTCAATTAGAATGTTTAAAAAGTAAAGCAAGCCTGAACGCTTTGTAAAATGAGCTTTATAACTCCTCATCTTTTTGTGGGAATTTATCAAAATTATCATTTATCAAAGAAAGATTCTTGAGAATATTAAAGAAATTTATGGGAACACTATAATTATTTGAATTGTGGTAATTTAAACTTGAAGACTGCTGACAAAAGTAGAACCTAAAGGTCAAAATTAACGATGAAATTTGTCAAGAACTAGTTAGTATTGCAATTATAGAATGTTAGATTAGGTACTTGTAAAACGTCAAATCAGGTAATACTCGTCAAATTAGGTAGGAGCCACAGTCACCAGATAGTATGAGCATTCCTCTAAGTGGAAATGCATATGAGCATTCCTCTAAGTGGAAATGCTTGAAAAATTAAATGTGATGAGATAATTTATACTGAAATCTTTTTCCATAGTTAATAGTCTTATATATTGTCTATTTTTGTTAGAGATGGGTGATCTATGACAGTGATTTCCTAGGAGGCTACCAATTGTAGTACTACTACTTCAGCTGCCAGATAGTACTGTTAGCAAAACCAGATATATTAGAGCAAAAGGCCTGTCTGGAAGGGGGTTAAAGGAAACTTGTTTTTAGTCAATGGAAGCCGAAAATAGACCAGTTTGAGGCTGTTTATGGAAAATTAGTTGCGTGTCATTTTTCATGTAGGTTAACATGATTATTCAAAATTCATTTGTTTATGGGCATAAGAAAATAAATAGAATGAAGCAAGTCAATTAAGAAGATTAATAGACATTGTAAAATGAAACGTTACATGGTTTCTTCCTAGGAAATCCTTAATAATGTTAGAATTTGTGACAGTCAATAGGTTAGTTAACTGAATACAGTTTTATTGTGCTTAAACTAAAACCCAACTTATGGTTTTCTGTTGGAATTCATCTTTTGGTGCTTAGTAATCATGTCACATTTCAAAGTTCAAAATTTCCTCAATAAATACTTCCAAGACATCTTCATGATTTTGGAACTTCTTGATCTTTTCAATCCACCTTTTTCTCGTGCTGCCTCCCATGCGATTGTTTTAATTGACTAATAACCAACAGAAGGCAGCTATCTGTTAGATGTCCACTAAAGTTATTATTTTTTAGGTGGCAACATCATTAAACTCTACAGAGTGTTTTCTTCTGCAATCTGGCTCATCAATTTTCCTGTGGCACGGGAATCAGAGTACTTATGAGCAGCAGCAGTTAGCTGCAAAGGCTGCTGAATTTTTGAAGGTAGTCCGATGAACATTTTTGTTGAAAGGAATGAAACATGTGAATGTATTCTATGTTCTGAAAGGTAGTATACTGACTAAATAGTTGCTAATATCTCATCTATAATTTTGATAATACTGGTTAAATAGCTAGTTGAATTAACTTTTTGAATAGCTTGGTTTGGCTTTCAGCTGAATGGGAGTATGAGGTCAACTGAAATGGTTATACCTTGAAGAACATATGTAGGGTTAGGTCAAGTAGGGCGAAACTTTTAAGTTCAGATCTGAATTGAATTTTTTAGTTGGTCCTTTTGTATCTATGAATAATCTTTTCTTATTACCTTTTAAATATGCTCCATGTGGAAGTACTAAAAGAGAAATTGAAGCTTTGCAATTAAATTGATCATTCAATTACTAATCTTTTGTTTGCTGTCGCAATTATCTTGAGAAAGATCTCGAGAAACAATTGAAGTTTCTTCTCAAATTGAGGGAATAGCCAAGCTGTTAGTATCTCCTTCCCAAGCTCAAGAGAGCATGGGTTGAAATCCTCTTTTGGGTGGGATGGGGTTGGGGGTTTGGCAAAATTGTTCCAAGGAGTTTCTTGCACAGGAAAAAGAAAAAAGAAGTCCTTCACATACTGCATATTTTCCTCATTTGTCTTTAATACCATTCACATATTTCAGCCTGGCGTTGCTGTCAAACATGCGAAAGAAGGAACTGAAAGCTCATCTTTCTGGTTTGCACTTGGGGGCAAACAGAATTACACCAGCAAAAGAGTTTCTCCAGAAACTTTCAGAGATCCCCACTTATTTTCATATTCACTCAACAAAGGTGTCTCTTATTCCGCTTATTGGAATTTTAGTAATTTCGTTCTCTTATTGCACGTTTTGAAAGAAAGTTACATCTTACAGTCATGCCCTTTAAGTAAATTCTAACCAACCTTTTATGATAAATTTTGCTGCTTGCGATTCCAGGGAGATTTCAGGTGAGTTTTAGTCTTTGTGTGATTCTGAAAATTCTGTCTAGACAAATACTTATCAGCCTGTTGTATTCTATTGAGCAGATTGAGGAAGTTTACAACTTCTCTCAAGATGACTTGCTGACAGAGGACATACTGATACTTGACACACATGCTGAGGTATTTATTTGGGTTGGTCATTCAGTAGATCCCAAAGAAAAGCAGAATGCTTTTGATGTTGGCCAGGTAAGCTTTCAAAAATCATTTCTTTCAGATTTTTTCCTGCCATAATGTACTTACTGTATTTTCCTTTTTGCAGAAATATATAGATTTGGCTGCATCTCTTGATGGTTTGCCACTGAATGTTCCTCTGTTTAAAGTCAGTGAAGGAAATGAACCTTCATTTTTCACGACATACTTTTCATGGGATCTTATAAAAGCCACTGTATGTGCTCTGCTATCAAATCATTGTTAAGCTTTGGATGATCTATTATCTTGTCTCTCTATAATTTTTCATGGTGAATGATGAATGCTGGAATGATTTTGTCAGGCTGCTTCTATAGAGTTGATATAATTGTAAAGTATGCCACTACACACAATCATTACAAATGTTTAATCAAGAAGTATATAATCTTATGTGTTTTAAATCAGTGTTCATTGCTTTGTCTTGGTGTCAAGTACAAACTATTTAAGTTTGTATAAAATATTTGATCAGATTTGATTGGTCTTCTTCTTAGCCAACATTCTATTGAAAAAAGTTGTTATGGAGGCAATGAGATGAAGAAACTCTAAAGTTGGGTACCATCAGGCTGTCTGAGAATTAATGGGCATAGATGGAAGAGAAAAAGTGGAGGAAAAAATTAATATATTAATGATATTTATTCCTAACAAAAATAGATTAGAGACATCTATTTGTAAACATTAGACTTGGAAGCTCTTAGAATTCAGTTGCAACTATAAGATAGCATCAAAAACTGTTATATAGTATTGCATGCTTGAACTGCACCATTGGATATAATCCCTACTTTTTTGAGGATATGCCTTGTAGGAAAAAAGGTCTAGTAGATAAATTGTTGAGGATGAGATTGCAACTGATTAAAATTTTTTCATTTGTTGTCCCTCAAAGAATTTATGTTTTTTGTCCTTGAGATGCGCTTTTTTTATTGCATTGCATATGAAATTTTGCTGCTTCATTTTTATTTATCGATTCCCAATATAAATTTCAGGTTCAAGGAAACTCATTTCAAAAGAAGGTAGCATTGCTCTTTGGTTTAGGACACCAAGCTGTGGAGGTAGATTCTTGGTTTCTGTATACAATTGCTTCACTGTGATAATGTGACAAATAAGGGGAGAAATGTTACTATTATGTTTCCAGTGCAACATGTTTATTCTTTTGATTATCACGACTCTCTTCCTTTCTCTCTTATATTATTAGCCCTGTTATTAATCTTTAGAATATTTTCATGGAATAACTTACCTGAAGCAAGTGAATGCTCCTTTTAAAATTGAATGTCATTATCTAGCATTTAGAAATTATATGAATGTGCATCTATTTCTTGTGAATGTACTTCTTTTTCTCTGTGGATTTTGGCAGTAATTTCTTCACACAATATTTTCTTTTCATTCTATACCTGCAAATGTTTTGTATAGTGGGGAATATGTCATTGCAGACCTTACTTCAAAGTTGCAGTTCGTAACTTATTTTCTTGTTTCCCCCACACATGCTAAATGTGTTTGTCAGAAATTCTGCATCTGATGTTGGTATTCAGGTTGAATTGTCTTAATTGTACAAAAACCTTGCATGTGGACTTCGTTATTTTCACACACTAGCAATGCTATGTTATTACATGACAGGAAAAGTCCAATGGAAATCAAGGCGGGCCTACCCAAAGAGCTTCTGCATTAGCTGCCTTGTCATCTGCCCTTAACCCATCTAGTGACAAGTCAGCCTATCCAGTAAGCGAACTGTTTATATGTTTTGTATAAGTATTATTTTCTCCTGTCCATAAATGAGGCCTTTGTATGTTCTTTTAATTGTTTTAGCTTCATACATGTCATCCTTGTGAATTGTTCTTTTTAAGGTACTAATTTGGTGCGTTCTTTTGCAACTAGTTTTTATTATTAAATTGGCTTCTCTGAAGCTTTTATGTTAATACTGCCCAAACTATCAGCCTGTTGCAAAACGAACTATAAGAAAAAGAGTTCAATTTGTCATTGAAGTACACTTGGCATTTTTTTCTCCATTAAAAATATACAGAACTGACTAGTTATATCCCTTGTTAGATTCCCTACTTAATCTTGTCACAAGTTTTTCAAACTTTTGGTCTCACAATACAGGTTATAGCATAATTTAATGAAGACAGTCAAGATGGGATGCCATATAAACTTGTGGTCCATACTTTAGATATTATAACCCACTTGGTGAATAGGAAAATTTCCACTGAAATCTGTAATTATAACTGTTGTTGTAAAAGATGCTTATGGAATACGTCCACTCCAGCGGCATAGCTATATGTGCCTGCCCCACTGTGGCCCATATCTTCTATGTTTATTTCCTTTCTCGTTTTGGAAGTTTATTTGGTTAACATTTAGGGAACAAGAAAGGGAGGAAAGGGGGTATCTGTTTATGGCTTCTTTTCATTTCTATTAACACTTATTTGTCTGTGTAACTCACAATATAGTGGTGTTTGACTTACCTGTGCTATTCCAAACTTTGACTGCTACATACGATGTAGTGTATTTGTACAGCCCAAGTTCACCATTAGTGCGTGCAAATCCAATTACCAGTGGAGTGCGTCTTCCTTGAGTTTTTAACTTCAATCACTTTTTAGTTTGACACCACTGACAAAGTCCTAACAGTTCATGTCATCATAATAAGACTTCTCTGACTTGTTAATTGCTTTCAGCTCTCTGGAACCTAAAAGATTTATTAAAACTTTGCATTTTTGTTTATATTTATTTATTTTTATAAACATTTTAGATTTAATGAGAATTTCCTCAGCTGAGAATAATTTCTAACTCTGCCTGCACCCTTTCTGTTTCCTTGGAACATCCCTGTGACACCCAAATTGAATATGTAAAACGTTGAGCTTCTTCTACTTTTTGTGCCTCAGTGTTTTTCCTGTTACAGTTTCTCTATCCAGATTATATCCTACTCTTTGGTGAAATAATGCCTTGTAACAGAGCTTTGTATCTGTTAGCAAATTTATTATTTATCTTGTTTCTCTCCAAACAAAATTTGGTACTTTGTGCGGTGATTGTGCTGTAATCTATCCACAGGACCAGGATAGATCCAATGGTTCAGGAGGACCAACACAAAGAGCTTCAGCTTTGGCTGCCTTATCCTCAGCATTTAATTCACCCTCTGGAAACAAAACTCCTTCAAAGCCCTCTGGAACAAGTCAGGGGTCACAAAGAGCTGCAGCCGTAGCTGCTTTATCATCCGTTCTTACTGCAGAAAAGAAGAAGCAAAGTCCAGATGGCTCTCCCTCACATACTCCTAGCTCAGAGGCTGGCTCCTTAGGTAAAGAAAATTTCTTTTTTCTTTAAACTGTAAGAAGTTACAGAGACATTAAAATAGTCACATGAAGTCGTTTGATTCTGTAGGAGTGAGAGTCTTTGGATGATGCTTTTTAAATTGAAATTCACTTTGTTTTAGCTCTTATGGATCTGTAATTTTGCTATGAAAATTGAAGAAAAAAGTGAAGTTTATGAAGCACAAGTTTCTGAAGATACAGAAGCCAGGGAAATTGAGGAACCTGCATCCATATCTGACAGCAATGTGGATGAATCAGAGCCAAAGCAAGATGCTGAGCAAGATGAGAAAGGTGATGAAAGCATTCAGTCTACATTCAGTTATGATCAACTGAAGGTTCATTCTGAGATTCCTGTAACTGGGATTGATTTTAAGAGAAGAGAGGTTTGTCCTGGTATAAATTGTGATTACATCTGAATTTGATTCTTGGATTGGCATTTCAAGGATTTTCGTCCATTTCATTCTGCAGGCTTATCTTTCAGAAGATGATTTCCAGACTGTATTTGGGATGGCAAAAGAAGCATTCTATAAGTTGCCAAAGTGGAAGCAGGACATGCAGAAAAAGAAAGCTGACTTATTCTAAATGGAAATTCATCTCTCTGCTTCTTATCTGCCTAACTTATGGGTTTTTAATCACTATGGTCTTCACTGCTCTTTTAAAAAGTTATGCTTTCAATTGTATACATGGCATGCTTTGACTAGCGTATCACCATTTGCCGTTCATGAATATAGGTGTGTGTGGTACCATTGTTGCTTGTGATCATGCCTTAGGAGTGAGTTTTGCCCATGATTTTCATTTTCATTGATTCATTTTCTGCCATTTTGTAATGATAGCATATTGTAGTTTTGCAGAAAGTTGGGAGGGCCATTTTCTTTTTAATTAGATCATGTATGTCACTTCGTGTTTATTTGACAACACGTATTTAGCTTTGTTATTTGTTAATGAATGGGTTGTAAATGTATCGCGATTGTATTCAGTGACCATCCAGGAAAGGGAGGTTGCTAGTTTGAATAAACAGTACTCCATATTAAGTATTTGCGTTTAAGTGTTATATCTGTGGTGTGTAAGTCTCTTTCCGTGGGGTGGGAGCTGATGGTTTAATGTCCTTGCCTGCCCCGGGAAATTTCTGCATGTCTTGAGTCCTGGCAAACAATTAGGGTAAACATTTTTTGTTGACCTAACTCAGTAAGCTTAGCAGTTTAGCTAAGCATAACAACAAATAGAGTCTGGACAACATTAAGCACTATCTGTGATTCCATAATCAAAGTGTAACCGTCTACCTTCATTAGACTTGGATGATTCCGCAAATGATAAGGAATGTGTTATGCCAGTAGAAATAATTTATTAGGATATATGGGTAAGAGTTTGAATATTTTTTTTTAATGATGGAATCGGTGAGGCACCTCGTGTTTTACTATAGTTCATCTCTGGAGGAGTGTCGTTTGATTTAATTAATGATTAAATTGAGGTTCAGAGAATACTTCTGATGAGGAAAGAAAGCTAAGATTTCATTCTTCTAATATTGCTATTGATTTCATTCTGGTACTACTTTTAGGACACTTAATGTAACTAAGCATCCAAAAAGGATATACTTTTGTATACTTGAAGAATGAAAGAAAAAGCGTGGCTACAAAATAGAGCAAGAAATATTGGTGAAGGTATATGTTCCAGCAAAGGAAGGAGTTGTTCATGGATGATGATGAAGTTTTTGGCTGATAGGGAACGAGGAGGATATGATAAGTGAGTTGATGAAGAAGAAGAGAAATATGTTATTGTTTAAAGTTATGAAGTGACATTGTAAAGAGTTGAATCAGAACCAAAGAGGAGACTGAATGGGCAAACTCTAGTTAATAAAATATGCAAGTGTAAATGTTTAATTGGCCAATTATTAATGACTAAAATAGTTGTTGCATTAAAACGATATGAAATTGAGTTAACAAAATTATATCTACTTTTCTCCCTCTTTGATTTGTTCATTCTTTCTCTCCTTGGATTCTGGTTTTAACTATCATTTGTAAGAATTAAGAAAAACCCTAAATCTCATACAAATTCTTAATAAAATTTAACTACATCAATTTGGTGATAAAGTCAAATCAACTCAAGTGGAAGTGGCAACATGGCTTAAGAATGGGGAAGGTTGCACAATCAATTTCAGGAGTTGGAGCTTTGCTAAGAAATAAACTTGTATGAACTAAAGGAATGAATTATGCAATTGTATCATAAGGATAATGCAGAATTGTTGGGAGGTGGGTATAGGGATTAATGCAGAATTGTTGGGAGGTGTGTATAAGGATCATTGTGTTCTTAAGGTTAGAGGTGTGAAGGGATCAGTCCAAGGACATTAATCAATGCCTACAAGTTTTAGTAATATTGAATTTCTTGTGTTTAGAGAGGAAGGATTAGGAGTATGGGCCTTTAAGTGTGAGCAATTCTTCACACTTGATAGGACCCCGTTTGACGTAAATGTAGGGTTAGTGGCCATGCACTTAGAGGGTCAAGCACTAATGTGGCATGAACTATGTCTTTGCAACATATTGATAAGGGAAACACTTAGTTGGGCAGAGTACTTATTAGCATTGGAATAGAGGTTTGGTGAGGCTATTTTTGAAGATCTAATTGGTGAATTGAAGGAGTTAAGGTAAAGATGTATCGTCAAAGATTATTATGTTGAGTTTGATTTTCATCTCAAAGATTGGTAATACCAGAACCATACCTAGTTGGTATGTTCTTAAAGGATGAGATGGAATTTGAG
>JANTNU010000004.1:21876706-21889285 GCA_024752395.1 Erythroxylum havanense
CTAACGAATTGATTTGAATCCTTGTAAGAGAATATGTATGTCAAATTAGGGTTTCATATTAATTTTTGTAAGTTAGCGAACTGTATTGATGTTGATGATGAGGGATGGAATAATCATGACCAGTCTGAAAACTATCCTCACCGATGAAACTCGATTTTGGATAAGGCATATCTTCTTCTCAAGTAATTAAGGTACCAGTGTAATATGAATCAATCTTTTGTGCTATCTTCCTATGCAAAGCATGCCATTTGTTAGGGATATCAGATCCTTTGTCCAGTTTTATAGTGTCTTATTGTGTCCAGTAAATCTCAGCCATTTATTTATGCGGACTCCATGTTTATTTATGTGGAGCCCACATGAGACCCACATAAATAAATGACTGAGATTCACTGGACATAATAAAACACCATAAAACTAAACAGAAGATCTGGACTCATTGTTGGAAGTCACGTGGGGATTTTATCATTTATCGTAAGATCTGCATTTCCTTTTCTTAGCACTAAATAGTTTTATCATTTTTTATTAAATTTGTCCAATTTTAGATATTACTTTTAATTAACAACTCAAATTGGTTACTATTAAGGGAAAAAGAAGAAGAAGAGCGTTGAGTATAACCTGAAAGTTAACGGGCATAATTAAAATTGGTCAATTTTTAAATAGAACCCAAATTTTTAAAAAATAATTTTTTTAGCTTTGGGTTAGGCTCATAGACCACTTTACCCTTGAATTGATTCGAAGCTGTTCAACTATTAGTAAAGGATTACTCATATTTATATTTCTTAATTGAGTCCTCTAATATTAATAATATTTTAAATAAAGTTTTCTACAATAACTTATGATATTGTGAAGCCACAGTTTTTTTTATATAAAGATTTTAATTCACTATGATGTTAATGTGAAGTAACATCCAAGTAAATGTACTACTAGCATTTTAAGACAATATTATTAATATTTAGCTTGAAGGATTTGTTGAATGAAAAGAACTAATTAAGAAAATGTTAAATTGGTATAGATACTTATTATTGTCATCTTGTATAATTTCAAATATAAAAAATATGCCTAAAGCGATAATAAATATTAATTAAATACACAGAAAAAAATTGATATATTGATAAGAGTAATTAATTATGTATTGTCTTTTCCCAAATGTTTCCCTTACTTAATTTTATTAAACTAAATAAACACCCAATAATTTTACAAGTGATATCCTTTTGTTCACTACTTTAACAGTTCTTATTGGAGCTCTTGTAGGTTGTTGATAAATGGTTCAATGGATCCTACACTAATTTTTCAAATTAAACTATAAAGATTCAAATATTGCTAATCAAGCTTAACTTGGGTTTTCATTGATATCATTCATGTCTTATGACAACCAAATGATACTCTAAAGAGACAAACCTTCAAACTACTATACAAATGACCAACTCCTCTAATGTGGAAGTGATTGTTGATTAGATGATTGACCATGTGATTAGCATCAGTGATGAACATTATACAAAAACAATAGAATGAGTTCTGCAAACTGGTATGTTATATTTCTCTTAAATGCATTATTATTAGTGATTACATTAATTATCTTATTAATTTTAAGAAAACAAGATGATGAAAGTAAATATGTTTTATTTTTAGTTTTTCTATTCAAAGTTTCATCTAAATAAGTTTTATTTTATTTTTATTACAAATTAATCATAATAAAAATAAATATTTGGTAATTTATGTTGATGAGTTGGTAAGGGACTTTTCTGGCTTACGTAGGGTCGCAAGTTTGAATCCCCCTCAAGTATGTAACCGTTTAAATTTTGAGATCAGAGCTTTACCTCTTGCAAAGGCTCTAGTGGAGATTGATCTAAAGTGTAAATCACTTAAAGGTGTCTTCATCTACAGTGACTCACGGAAAGAAAAAAAAAAAAAGAAAGGAAAAGATACAAGCCCAGGTACGGAAAAAGACTTTGAGTCTACAGCTAAACTCGTCAAGTAAATGCAGAAGAACAAGTATCTGCGGAAGCAACTTTCCCAATGGCCCCTCGCTTTCTCGAGAGTTACATACTTGTCTACTCATTTTAATTTCTCTTCTCCGTTCTGCATTCTACAAAATGTAAGAGATCATTCCTCTCTCTCTTGCTTAAGACACAATGTCGTTCTTGTTTCTGATTATTGTGCACCTGATGTTTGGATGCCCGGAAAAATTAGGAGGAAGGGGAAAAAAAAAAAGAAAACAAACGGAATATTGAAATTTCCAACTCTACTTGAGCATTTCTTCAAGAACTAGAAAACTTCTACTGTTCTTCGATCTCTGATGATGAGTGATAGTAACACCATAGTTATGCAATTTAGTTTGTTCTTGTAAATGCAGGCTCTGATTTCTCATACGAAGAGAACTTAAGGATGCGGAAGATATAGTGTTGCCTCGGATGTTTTATATTCTAATATTCTAACTTTTGGTGTTTTTGGTAAAGAAGTAAGAATGTGTCAGATGTCACTGATACTGCTGCTGGGGATTATGTTCTTCTCATGGGGGATAGTAGTAGAAGCAGAGTATGCAAAATACAAAGACCCCAAGCAACCGGTTGGGGCTCGGATTAAGGACCTCATGAGCAGAATGACTCTGCAAGAGAAGATTGCTCAGATGATCCAAATTGATAGAATTGTTGCCTCTCCTAATATTCTCAAGACCTATTCCATTGGTACTACTTACCCAGGACCCATTTTACACATGCATGCAATTTTACTTGCTTTCCTTGTGTTATTTTGGATGATAACTAACAGACTTGTCACATAATAAAGGTAATGTGAATATGGATTGTTATGAGCAAACGAAATGATACTTTTTGTGCTTGCTGACCGCAGGTAGTGTATTAAGTGGTGGGGGGAGCACTCCACTTCCTGAGGCTACTGCTTTTGATTGGGTCAATATGATCAATGGATTTCAAAATGGGTCCTTGTCAAGTCGTTTGGGGATTCCTATGATCTATGGCATTGATGCTGTTCATGGGCACAACAATGTTTATAATGCTACTATATTTCCCCACAATATAGGTCTTGGAGCTACCAGGGATCCTGAACTAGTAAAGAGGATTGGTGCTGCCACTGCTCTAGAGGTTAGAGCCACAGGGATTCCCTATGTATTTGCTCCATGTATTGCAGTAAGTAACATGATGCCATTTTTACATAACAAGCTCTCTCAGTAAATAAATTTACCGATGGACTTAGTATCTCCTGTCTATATACCTAACTCATATTTCCTTGTATTTATCCTAATGTCTGCTTTAAAGGTTTGCAGAGATCCAAGGTGGGGCCGGTGCTACGAAAGTTATAGTGAGGATCACAAACTTGTGGAAATCATGACAGATATTATTCTTGGTTTGCAAGGGGATCCTCCAACTAATTCTCGGAAGGGAGTTCCATATGTTGGTAAAAAGTAAGAAAATACAAAGCTTGAACATCCTTTGTGAAATAGGCTTAATTGAATGAAATTTACATTGTGTAAACTGATATTTGTTTGCGCTATGTAGTCATATCAGTTATATGCTTAAAATGAAGCAACTAAAGAAGGTTTCTTACTCTGTCTTTCCTCCAATATGTTATTGTGTGCTTTTATATGTCTGGAAACATGCGCTGAAGAACTCCTATTCCTTCTTATTTTACACCTTATTGAACAATATCACTCTTCACTTTTCTGTTTTATTAACCTGTTCATCAAGCTTTTAAAGTTTTTTCTCCTTTGCTTTCGCTTTCTCTTACTCAACAACTTATCAAAGTTGCCGTCTCTCCATTGATCAATAATTTCTTATTACTTTCTCTCTGTTCCTGCAGGAAAAATGTTGCAGCCTGTGCAAAGCACTTTGTGGGCGATGGTGGGACAACCAAGGGCATCGATGAAAACAACACAGTAATTGATAGGCATGGATTACTGAGCATCCACATGCCTGCCTATGCTGATTCAGTAATCAAGCATGTTTCGACAGTCATGGTTTCTTATTCAAGCTGGAATGGGCAGAAGATGCATGCTAATCACGAACTCATTACTGGCTTCCTCAAGGGCACTCTTAAGTTTAAGGTTAAGTTATTGTTTTGATTTCTTGGCTTATCATGCTTTCCTATTAAGTTTCTTAGATACCTTTGCAACATTTTATTGTTTTAAAAAATTTTTGTTCTTGCAAATGAGCTGGATCTGGATTAGGTAGAATGAACTAAATGCCTGTACTTGTTCAATTCTACTAATTCTCCTTTATGCGACTGATTTCTTTTGCACTTGTTTTGCAGTTTTTTTGTTGATTTTCTGTTTCAGTTTTTTCTGTTTGATAAGTTTTTCTTACAAAAGATTTCACGATATTCCAAGTGCAACTCCTCTTGACAATTCCATGACTTAGTCTCGACCATTGTGCATTGCTTATTGATGTATCATCCAGCTTGTTTCTTCTTCACATCTCTGCACATTGTTTCTCAAATTGCTCTTTCACTACATTTAGTTTATTCTATTTGCATGCTTGAGTTGTCATTATGTTACTGCACTCTAATTGATCATCATAATTTTCTATTTTGACTCTGCTACTAGTTTCATGTTCAATACCTTATATATTCTTCTTAACCTTAATAAGTCTTCAATTGCGTTTCTGCGACTTAAATCACTTGTTTCTCTACTGCCAACATTCTGCATTACAATTGTTTTTTGCCTCTAAGAAGCTAGTAAATCTTAACAAAAGATTATGATGTTCACTATATTCAGTAATGGGATTGGACCAAAACCATCGTTATGGAACTATTGCGTAACTAACATATTAGATGTAGTTATCTTCTAACTACTTAATGGCAACGGACGTGAATTTACCTTTCTAATTTTTGTAGTTTTGAAGAATTTATGTTTGAGCCTGTCATACTAGGAATCTAGTGATCATGCATGCATTTTGCACAGTAGAAAATCATACTAACCAAGCTCAATGAATCTGATGAACTTTTCAGGGATTTGTTATTTCAGATTGGGAGGGTATTGACAGGATCACGTCACCACCACATGCAAACTACTCATATTCTGTCCTTTCTGGGATCCTAGCTGGCATTGACATGGTTAACACTTAGCAACTTACTTTGTCAATGTCATTTGAGATTACTTTTTGCCATCCTCACTGAATGTGAATGATCATTTGATTTTGTTTTCAGGTTATGGTCCCTCTTAACTATACAGAATTCATTGATGATCTTACTTACTTGGTCAAGAATGATAACATCCCAATGGATCGCATTGATGATGCTGTTAGAAGGATTTTGGTAGTCAAGTTCAGTATGGGTCTTTTTGAAAATCCATTGGCTGATCTTAGCCTGGTCAATGAGCTAGGAAGCCAGGTTACTGATTTGTAACTTTGTTTTCTTGAATTCTTTTATTTGTATGTAGCACATTTTAGTTTTGGTTTCTTTGTGACAACTTGAGAATTTATGATCTAGATCCTGATGCCATGAATGCTAAACATCATATCATACATGCAGGCACATAGAGATTTGGCAAGGGAAGCTGTGAGGAAGTCACTAGTGCTCCTGAAGAATGGAAAAAATGGAACTAATCCGTTACTACCCCTTCCAAAGAAGGCATCAAAGATTCTAGTTGCCGGTACTCATATGGATAATTTGGGCTATCAGTGTGGTGGATGGACAATTACATGGCAGGGATTCAGTGGCAACAACTACACAAGAGGTATGTTCCATTGAACATAACTTGAACAAGTTTTATACTTCAGAAAAGAATTTATCATTTTCTTGATCAGCTTAGACATGAATTTGAATTTGTCCTTTTGTGTGCACCTACATTATGATTCCAAAAAATTGCAAAGAGAACCAGCGCCCCCTAGGTTGGGAAAGGAATGTTCCCTAGAAAAAGTGTTGAAAGTAGAGAGCAAATCACCAAAGCTTAGGAATTTGGTCTTTAAAGTCAGTCATATTCTGAAAGTGTGTCTTTGTCAGGAAAGAGAGTTAGAAATGGAGTTAAAATCATTCAGTCGGTGGTTTGAACCTTGTGTGTTTAGTGAATCGAGAATATATATTTATAAAACTCTTTCTATGAACTTTGAAAAATTTTGCAATGATTTGGAGTGTTCAACTGCTATTGCTAAGTCTTAACATTTATCCATAGAAGAAAACTGAGTCTCTTCCTAAAAGATCATTTGTTCATTATACCATGTTTAAAATTTAAAATATTTTGCAAGTCTTGGCTCACCCCCAAGTCTCTTTGCTGCCTTTTTGACGAGATTTTATGAACTTAGCACCATCATTCTTTTCTTCGAAGGAACCACCATCCTAGGTGCCATAAAAGCTGCAGTTGATCCAACTACAAAAGTTATTTTTCAAGCTGACCCTGATAGCAACTTCTTGAAGGCCGATAAATTTGAATACGCTATTGTCGTTGTTGGTGAGGCCCCCTATGCTGAGACTGCAGGAGACAGCATGGACCTAGAAATGTTGGATCCCGGTCCAGCCATTATCAATAATGTCTGTGCAGCTGTCAAGTGTGTTGTTATTGTAATTTCTGGAAGACCCATTGTGATCGAGCCATATATTTCTTCAATTGATGCATTAGTGGCGGCATGGTTACCAGGCACTGAAGGTGAAGGTATTACCGATGTCATTTTTGGAGACTATGGTTTCACTGGAAAGCTTTCTAGGACATGGTTTAAAAGTGTAGATCAACTGCCTATGAACGTTGGGGATGCACACTATGACCCACTCTTCCCCTTTCATTTTGGACTTGAGACCAAACCAGCTTCTGGTATTGTGGCAAGGTAATCCTAATCCGATGAGTTCTCATATTCTTTGGTTGATGCTCTTGTAGGCTTGCTTTGGTGATAGGTTTGCAGTTTGGTACAGTTTTCAGCACTTTAGTTCCAACTACATTTCTCACTTAAGTTTAACCATCACCGTTCTCTTCTCTCTCTCTCTTCTCATCACTTCCCTTTGTCAGCTTCTCTGTTTTCATTATGTTGAAGCACCACATTTCTTGTTAAGGATAAAGGCTATGCAATTCCGTACTTTGTCTGCCACCTTAAGACAGTCCGACTCTTTTCTTAGTCAATAGTGTCTTATCTTTGAAAGATTAAAAAAACAAAAGAAAAAAAGAAAAAATTGAGAAGTTTTAATTAAAAGGGCTGAAATTAGCGAGGCATGTTGACATAATAAACCATCTTTGAAAAAGAGTTCTAACATTTAATATTGTATTCTCTAAATTAATTTGGGTACTTAATAACAAAATTTAGATCATAATTTATGGAACTCACTACCCGTGCTTTATGACGATAACAAAACACATACATTGGGAATTTTTTATATTTCTTTTAATTAATATGCACGTATATTTACATATATTAGTAACTCAGTAGTTAATTACTTAGCATAAGAAGAATATGCTTACCCTTTTAGTAATTACTTGCAAGCCTAACAATCGTCTTCGCAGGTATGTTTATCGCACTCAGAACTGGGTTACTGTTTATGTTATGTAGTGGTTTAAATGATAGTTACTTATCATTGGTCAATAATACTTCACCTTTCAATATTTAAAACCAGTAATTTCTTTAACTACTAAGTAAGCGTATCATAAACTGTATATTTTCTGTTGCAGGACAACATCAGCTGCAGTTGTTGAAAGCCGGTACTTACTTTCAACTGTAGTTGTAATAATCCTAAATTTATATTTCACAGGTAAAGTTTCTACCTGAATCATCCAGTGAAGAAACCATTTAACTGAGTAGAGATTTCTATTCTTCCACCTCTATCTTCACTTTTATTGTTTCGTTTTAGTTATTCAAATGTTAGCCAAGCTCACACCGTTTAAGCCATTGGCAGTGAAGATGTAGAAGGCGGATTAATGAAATCTTTTGATGCCTGATCATCGTTTTCTCTTGACTGGTATGAAATTGAATAGCTTTTTCGTGTCTGGGTCTTTGAAGGTAAGAACTTTCTGTCTTACTATTTTTTTACATAAAAAAATTACTAAACTATAAGAAACTTCTCTTCGACTAAGCCCACATATGATGGGTATCGAATTAGTAACTGTTAAAATACATAATTACAAAGTTTGAAAATGAGGTGCAAACTTGCATTCTGTATAATGAAGTATTTTCCAATCTCATTCTTAACATTTTCTTGTAAGCTCATTGGAAATTTTTTTTGGTTATTTATGTCATTTGCAAAATTTTCAACTTATGCAGCTGAGAGAATGGTAAGTGCAATTAACTTGGAGCAAAATAACACTTTTGCCTACGTTACTGAGAATATGATGACTGTGCACACCGTATAGTACGCAAGCTACACAATGATGACAGGATTAAAAAGATTACCCTTTACACGATCTTGAACTTGAGAAGATTTTGAGCAGGTTTACACCACCCAAGATCTTCTGTGCCCTAATCTCTATTTCCCTTGTTTCTAAAGTGTTTTCATCCCTTCATTGTAATAAATAAAAAGAAATTGGATAGCTAAGAAGCTAAGAAGCATAGACACGGACACGCGACACAACACGGACACGGACACGGATACGAGGACACACCAATTTCTAAAATTTGGTAGACACGGACACGATATATATATATATATATGTATATATATTATAAAATTTAGAATTAAGAAAAAATTCAGAATTCATAATATAATATATATTGATTGATGTGTTTCAAGACTTCCAACATCTTGATAGTTTATACATATTTGATGCTTTATAAGCCCTTCTCAAAAAACATGGAGCATATATTCTATGGAGCATATTTTTCATTAAGCGATGTCCGAGCGGTCTTTAGATGTGTCCGAGTTGTGTCCACCGTGTGTCAGTGAGTGTCTGACATACCGACACGGTTTTATTTTGCCGTGTCCGTGCTTCATAACTAAGAAGGCTTTGGAATAGAGAAAATAGGGTGGAGAGGAACAGATGATCTGCCAGGTTTACACACAGCGTGGAATTCTATTTAATCCTATGGCTAGTATAGTTGATTGATTGTTGCTCGTGATATTAAATGAGTACACATATTGCATAAAGAAAGGAATTAAATAAAAGGTACTTAAAAAGTATAAAATTAACGTCTTGTATATTAGAAGTTGCTAAAAATTTAACTTTGTTAAGATTTAGAGTATTACCAACACTATTTTAAAAAATTAAGATAAGATGTAATTTCATAATTAGGGAATGTAAACCAATGAGATGTTAATATAATCTTAAAAATGATTTTTTAAAACATGGCTTAAAGGTGTGATTTTACCTTGCTATTTCAAAATGGTTAATATAGTAAGTATTAAAGGTTGTCTCCATTTTAATGTTTATGGACGAGGACCATCAATGTTAAAACTCTTAAAGGAAAAAACCAACACTTTTTCAACTTATAAAAAGGAAAAAAAAAAACACTTTTCCAACTTTTATATAAAAAAAAAGAGAAAGAAAAAATATTTTTTAACTTCTGTATATAAAAAGAAGGGAAAAAACACTTCTTTAATTTTTAGGTAGAGATGGTGGTGAGTTAGGTCAAACTTGAGTCACTTATTGTTTAAATTTTGATCAAGTTCAAACAATTTAAAGTCCAATCCAATTATGGTCGAAATGGTGTCGTTTTGTTATAACTTTAGAATGGGAAGGCTTGGCCACCCTGACCCATGCTTATTCAAATAAAACAATGTTAATTAAGTATAACTTATCAAAAAAAACATCATTTTGTTCGAATCAATATTGGTTGGACTTAGCTGGTCCTCTCAAGTCCAAGTCTAGTTGGAAGCCTAATCAACTTGGATTTAACTAATTAACTTTAAGATATGACGATTAAATCAAATGTTAAATCAATAATTTATTGCAAAATATGACCATCCTTTTATTCCAAACATCTGTAAGATAGTGAGTTATTGTGTTGAATGTTATTAATAAATCAAAGGATACTAGTAAATCAAACACGTCTCCCGAGTTGAGACATGAAAAGTGTAATAAATAATGTGAAAGTAATGTGCATTTTATTTAGCATTTCACTATATTTTCCATCTAAATAATCTTGATTTAACGGATTTTAAGTTAAGTTGCATATAAGTTCGAAGAAGTTTCTTACCAATGATGTTGGCCAAGGATCTAAGTGCTTTATAAGGCAAAACATGAAAAACTCAATTTTGGTTGAACACATCTAGTAGATGACCATTTTCTAGGGCGTGGCCCTCTTTAGGCTTAAAAAATTGTCGAGAAGATAAAACAAAGCCTATAATATTTTTTGTGCCAGAGTATGTTCCTGTCATAAAAATTGATGTTAAAGACAATGTTACATATGGATATATGGCCCAGAACACATACATGTCAAAGCCCGTGTTCCTCTCTACAAATATTTGTATAGAAACAGTGAAGTACATGGGTTGAGAAAGATTCAATAAAACAATTTATAAATAGGTGGCATAAACCCTAATAAAACATGAATAGTTTGGTTTGGTTTTCAAGTTATAATTAGTTCTAATAATCCTCTAGAGAGGGAGTGCCTTAGAAAACATATTTGGCAGCTATATTTTAAAAATATGAGATTAGAACCATTCCAATAAAAATAAATAAATCAAAGGATTAAGATTATTACTAGGAAAATCTTTGTAATGAGTTCTTCTACTCGTTTGTCTATTTTTATTACTTCAAGAATAATTAGTAGCTAGATTTGTAGATGAAAACCAGTTGATTTATTTATATATTGACTTTGGCTTTTATAATAAAGAGTTCTATATTTGTGAAATATATGTATTAATCTTAACATTAGTCAAAATAAAAGTAAAAGCTTAGACCTACTAGTAAATAGAATTATGCACATATACTAAAGATTGAATGCATAACTAGATATAGATCTACATAATCATTTTAGTACTAAGGCTACATTTTATAAGATTTCATATAACTTGGTGCATTCATATAAGTTTTCTAGATGTATCATTTAATCAACCAAGGGATACGTGGTTGTATATTGAAACATGGCAATATATTACACTAGGGTACTTTGCTTGTTTAAATAATAAAATCTCTAAACAACTAAATCAAAGATATAAGATAACAATAGGGAGAATTCTATTCTAGATGTTATATCATATTGATTTCTTCTTGTTGATTACTTGTTTGAATGTTTCTAATGGTGTTTCAATTTATTTAGTTTCATGAGGTTTTACTTTTAATAATCACACAATTTATTATTGGTTATTTAATACTAGGATGTTTAAACTTAGTAGTTAAACTATCCTTATGGGATTGACCTCTACTTACCATTTTACCATTACAAAATGATAGGTCCACTAGCCTATAATATTGTACTAGGATAGTAGAGAAAATAATCAAGATCACTTACCTCACCATTTTCGTAATCTAATAAGGACGATATTATAAGGGTGATACTTTTGGTTATGCGGTAAAGAGAATGTTATTTAAATGGTTATAGCATAATATAAATAAACAATTTTTTGATAAATTCGAAGTTTAATGAAGAACAAAGGTTAGAGGCATTTGATATGCATATATTTTAATTAGTATTTTTCTTTGTTTAAACACGCCTCATATATACTCTATATTTAAACTATAAGTGTATGGTGTAGCTATAGTTAGTATAAGCTAGTACAGGTCAATCCTTTAAGGACTATCAGTTAATTACCAACCATTCATAATTTAATACGATAAACCATCCATTTAAGATCAATTGAAGATTAAAATAAAATAAAAAATAAATATAAACAACAAAATCAATCAACGATTAAGAATAAATTAATCTACGATATAACTAGATTTAGGTAAGGTTTTTCCAAGGACTTGTGCTATATTAAACTTTTACCCTAAATTAATTAGTGATTATAGTTTCTTAGACCAAGAAGAATTCCTAACTTAGACTATATTCTTTATCGAGACATATGACCCCTATTCAAAGATTAGTTAATTGAAATTCCTTTTAAATCAAGACAATATAAAAATGCATTAATTTGTTCTATGGTAGGTCTTACCCTAATCTAGGAAGATCTTGTAGCTTCCTCTCGAGTAGTTTCTAACCCTTTTTACCCATATTGTGATCTAACTATAAATCTTATCCTTAAATCTCAATGCAATCAAATAATTGAATCTTCCAACTTATTGCCAGAGTTGTCAAAATAGGGAAATCTGGTGATTAGGAGTATCAATTCAATACATAGATCCTAGGTTCTAAATATATAACCTAATTAATTCATAATTAAAGAAAGAATAACAACTAACAAACCATATTATCAATGACAAATGATCATTAACGTAAATTCGAGAAGGGCAATGACATACTAGTTGAACTCAATCTTTTAGGAGCTACTTTATTACCCTCTAATAGGAGACAAGTTCATAGGATTTACTTAAAAGATGGAGTGGAGGCAAATCATTATCAAACCATATTATTATGTAGGAGTGCAAAAGGATGCAGTTGACAACAAATTCCAAGAATTGCTAAAAGTAAGGATTCATTTAAGAGAACATCAACTGTTGGGCCCGGGCCCCGTAACCCGAATCCCGAGGCGGCCCCTCGGGCTGCGCCCCAACGGGCGACCCGAAACGTCGGACCCGATCCCAACATTTGTACCAAAATCGATTCGCACATGCAA
>JANTNU010000004.1:21913197-21926752 GCA_024752395.1 Erythroxylum havanense
CAAAGGCTCACAAACTCGGATAACAAATTGACATTGCGACCAAAATTCTCTATCTTCTAGTATAATACTACAAACCTCCACTCCAGCATTAGAAGTAGTATGCTGAGATGCAACCCACTAATCACTTATAAACATTTGCCTTAACTCCTACTTCATAGAAACAAAAGACTGAAGTGATAAAAAATTTGTTGCAAATCTTGTCACAATAGGGCAACACAAAGTCCTACCATTGGTAAATTCTCTTCTCATCAAATTCAAAACCCATGCACGATTATAAATAAATTTTGTCATCTTTTTAGCCTTCTGTATAGTCTGATCAATAACAGGAAAATACCTAGAATCTCCTATATTCTCCAACATTAAATAAATGCAATGTGCAACACAAGGAGTCCAAAAAAATGGATTATAGGTATTCTACAACCTTTTCTCTGTCACTTTATAAGCGAAATCATTGTCAGTAATAAACTGAACATTGTTTTTCGGCCCTACTTCATTCACAACTTCATCAAATATCCCAAACAAAGTCTTAGCATTTCTAATAAGGCCAGATGCATCAATAGATCTCAAAAACATAAAGTCATTTGAAGAATAAACCAAAAAATTTATAATAGACTATTGTCTCTTATTTGTCTAACCATCACATATAATTGAACAACTATAAGTAACCCAACTCACTCTTCTTTCAACCAAATAATTTCTAATTTCAGAAACAACATAACTTAAAAGTTTACCTCTTAAGTCATCAATCGATGGCCCTTTTATATCCTAGACCATAAGAGGCTATTGCATCCATCATAGGTTGATAATAATAAGACTGAGAAATATTGAATGACAAACTTATATCATACCACCATCTAGCTACTGCCATATTGACATTGTGAGTCGCATCTCTTGATTGCATTGCACTACGAATTGAAGGTTGGGCTCTAGGAGTTGTTCGTGATGCAAAGAAACTAGTCACCTGTCTTCTTCTCTTCCTCACATTAGATTCTTCATGATCCTGAGGCTGAGATGGAACACTACCAGTACCAGTACCACTTCCACCTTTAACATTTCCATAATCACCATGGAAACCAGATAACGAACTTCCACTACTAATTTCAAAATTCAATCTTCCCCTTCTATCTTTCTCAAATTGATGTTCATCAAGCAATGTTTTCATCTATCACGTCACATCATGACTTACTTTTTTACACTTTTCCACATCTCTTTTAACCTCAACTAAATGTCTTTTCAATTGGGTGATTCCTCTACCTTTCAAATGCTTGTTACAAAACAAGCAAATGGTATGATTCTTTTGACCGAGAACCATACCAGCATGAGCCCAAGCTGGATCACTGTATCTTCTTGAAGTAGGTTGATCGGGAGTATTTGAACTTCCTTCTATTTATTTGTACATAAAAATAAATAACACATAATTTCAGTACACAATGACAATTTGCAAATCCATCTTATATAATATAACTCATTCTGTATGATTACATTACACACAATTCAATTTCAAGGAACACAATTCACTATAAGTCAAAAGCTAACAATTCAAAACATTCAACATATATAATATCACAAAACAAAACATACTCCAACAATCACAAAACATTTATAATTTCATTTTTATTTCCAACAATTTACAATTTCAACAATTAGAAAACAATCATAATTCCATTTCTATTCCATTCCATTTCCAACAATTTACAATTTCAACAATTACAAAACAATTATAATTCTATTTACATTCTATCTCATTTACAATAATTTCCAATTACAACAATCACAAAACATTCATAATTTCATTTCCATTCCTAACTATTTTAAAAAATTTCTAATTCCAACAATCACAAAACATTCACAATTCCATTTCTATTTCCAGCAATTTGCAATTTCAACAATTACAAAATAATCATAATTCCATTTCCATTCCATTCCATTTTCAACAATTTCCAATCCTAACAATTACAAAACAATCATAATTCCACTTCCATTCCATCCCATTTACAACAATTTTCAATTAGAACAATCACAAAACACTCATAATTTCATTTCCATTTCTAACAATTTCCAATAATTTCCAATCCCAACAATCCCAAATCATTCATAATTTCATTTCTATTTTTAACAATTTGCAATTTCAACAATTACAAAACAATCATAATTTTATTTCCATTCCATTTCATTTCCAACAATTTCCAATCCTAACAATTACAAAACAATCACAATTCTTTCCTTTTAGCTTAATATGAATCCTTTTTCATTCTTTAAACCCTAAAATATGAGCCTTAACCTTAATTATTTATCCTCTTCATTACACCTACCATAAGGGCAAGTTAAGCATTTGAAATGGTATTATTGGGTTTAGGGAATAACTACTTGAATAAGTGTGGGGAATCATAGAGTATAACTGGCTATTGAGTTAGGAATAGATATGGTTGTAACAAATTGTATCTCTCCTCTATATTTTTCCTCTTCTAAACTGGCTATTGAGTTAGGAATAGATATGGTTGTAACAAATTGTATCTCTCCTCTATATTTTTCCTCTTCTAAACCTGACCTCCTGGTTTCAAATAAATAAAAAATAATGTTAATAATAAAAAAGAAGAAAATAAAATAAAATAATAAAATAGAGAAAAAAGAAAAAGAAATGGGAAAGAAAAGGAGGAAAGAAAAGGCAACCAAAAAATGAAAAGAAAGAGGAGAGACATAAAAAAAGGAAGAGGGAGGAGTGATAATCTTGTTAATTGAAAGGAAAGAATTGAGTATTTTATGCTTTATTGTTGTATTATTTTAAATGCTCCATTAGTTCGTTGGTTTTAAACTGTGATTTTCTTTTTTCTATCCTTAGCCTAGCCTTATTACGACCAAAATAAAGACCTTCATATTGATGTCTGTGTTTGATCTAAGTACTGAAGATTGGATTAGTAAGCAATCTTATGGTAGATGTCTTATATGAAATAAATGATGAGTGAATACATCCAACCCTTGAATGCTTGAGAGGATGGAGAGTGGAGTGAGTGTCTATCACACTTGTTAATGGTTCTTTCAATTAAAGTACTTGTTAATTTTGTCTAAGTATGCAAAGAATCGATTGCTCATGGAGTATTATGTGTTTCAAGTTCTTAGATTGTGTTTATTGAAATTACTGTTGATATCTTTGACTATTATTTTGGAAAATGTTATTTTAATTGTTGTTACTTGATGGTTTAGTTTTCATAATTTTGGTTGAGGACAAGCATAGTTTAAGTGTGGGGGACTTGTTGTGACTAATTTTTATTAATTTTCCACAAATTCTTGGTTTTTAATTCATATTTGGATGAATTGAGGATTTTGGAGTATTTTGCGAATGTTACAGGGAAAGTAAGAAAAATTATACAAGACTGCGTATCACAATATTGTGATGAAAGCTCATATGGAATTTACCTCGGATTAACTTAGGCATATAAGGTTGCAGGATAAGGTATCTGATTTAATCATACACATCTCCTTTATTTATGCTCATAACACTGCCCATCAAAGACTAACACTATGGAAAACACTTAAACAGATTGCTAAGAACATCATTACCCCATGGTTGATTGCTAGGGATTTTAATTCAATCAATATTGTTAATGAAATTGAAGGAGAAAGATCTATGGGCATTTCAAGTCTTGATTTCAAAAAATGCTTGGAAGATATTCAAGCCTTGGATATTCCCTTAGGTGGATGCTTTTTTATATAGAAAAACAATCAAACTAATGGATCCTTTATCTGAAAGAAACTTTGTAGAAGTTTGGGGAATCAATTATGGTTTCAAACTTTCCCATCCAGTTACACTTTGTTTAAGAATAGCAAGTTATCTGATAATTCAATTGTGATTACTAAAACAACTTCATATTGTCCTAAAAAGCGTTTTAGGTTTAATGATTTCCCAATCGATATAGCATGCTTTTAATAAGCATTGTAGAATGGGGTGATTCCCATTATTAGAGGATCTAAAAGATTTATTTATGCAAGGAGATTAAAGTTGAATAAGAAGGAAATGAAAATTTTGTTGTTGACTAATGTAGGGAACACTCACCATCTACTAAACATAGTCGAAAGGAAACTTGATGAAATTCAATCAATCCTACTTCATTAATTCTCCAAGACATGGATAAAGCAGTAATGAGGAATCTAGCTAAGCCTATTGTCTATGAATTTTCACTAATGAAGCAGAATTCTTGCATAAGATGGCTCAAAGAAGGGGATAGAAACTCCTCCTACTTCTATAAAGCAAGTCTTAATAAGAACTGTAGAAATAGAATATTCTGTCTGAAAGATGGTAATCAAAAACTAAACAATTAACAACTACTGTTAGATGGAGTTTTTGAATTTTTCTTCAAGCAATAACTCGTGTTCCTCAATTCCTTTCTTAAAGGAAGTTATAAATGAAAGTTTAAACATACAGAAGATGGAATTTCTTTACTGGCCTGTAACTATCCTAGAAATAGAGAATTCCCTGAAGTATTTAAATTCTCGTAAGGCCTCGAGGCTCAATGGTTTCAATAGTAATTTTTCATTAAAGTGCCACAAAGTAGGTGGTTACTATGCAATTCTAGAGTTTTTAAGGAATGGAGTGCTTTTATTTGAGCTTAACAAAACATACATCACTCTAATTCCCAAGGGTGTAAAGTAGAATGCAATCTATGATTAAAAACTATTATCTATTATAGTATAATTTACAAGGTCGTTTCTAAAATTCTTGCTAATAGGTTGCAGGTCGTGCTTCCCAAATACATTGAACAAACCTAAGAGGCTTTCAGTCCAAGAAAAGTAATAGGAGATAACATCTTGTTAATCCAAGAGCTGATCAGGAATCATTCTAAGAAGAAAAGTAGGAAGAATTGTATTCTTAAATTTGATTCAAGGAAAGCCTTTGATAATATTAGTTGGGACTTCATCACCAACACTCTAACTACCATAGATTTCCCACAAATCTTCATCAAACGGATAAGGCAATGCATCTCCACCCATACTTTTAGCTATTTGATTAATGATCAACCTACCAAGACCATTAAAAGCATAAAGGGAATTTGACAAGGTGATCCTATTTCACCTTACTTATTTGCTATTACAATGGTTGTCTTTAATAGATTATTCAAAATAGTCATTAAGAGGACCAAAAATTTCAAATACTAAACACTCAAATCTGTGCTTTTCTAATGAATTAATCTTGCCAGCAAATGTTAATCCTATATCCATCAATGCTTTAATGTTTTCCCTCAAGATCTTTAAAAAACTTATAGGTCTAGATATTAACTGTTCCAAAGTGTCTTTTTTCTCTTCAGTAGTGCCAATCATCTAGAGCATAAAATCAATCATTGGTTTCAAATTGGTGCTCTTACCTATGTTTCATCTTGGGCATCCTATATCTAACAATAGACTGACCTGCAAAGTGTATGCTTCCTATAATGATAAAATCAACAAAAGAATCTCCAATTGGATAAGCAAAAAATTTGTCATTAGTTGGTAGAGTGCAACTGATTTCCTCTGTCCTCACATTACTAATTTTGTGTTGGGCTATTCATATGGTACTACCAACTACTCTAAAAAAACATATTGATAGGATTTTTAGGAATTTCCTATAGATTGGAACTAACAACTCCAAAGGCAAGGCTTGAGATTTCAAACCAAAAGATGAAGGGGTCCTTAACATCTTTTCTCCTAAAATTTTGAACATAATCATGTTGATTAAGAGTCTTTGGAAATTATGCAATGATAGGCAATCTTTGTGGTCTATATAGGTAAATGGTTACTACCTAGGAACTCATAACATTTAGAGCTATAGTCCACCCTCTGGAGTTTCCTACATTATGAAGAGCATTTTGCTAACTAGAAGAAGAATTCATAAACCTAACTCGTAATAAAAAGAGTATCAGTTTCTTGTATGATAACTGGCTATCAATTAGACCACAACTAAATCATCCTTCCACAAATACGCTAAAATTAGTGATATATAATGAATATAAAGTGGTTGATGCTCTCATCAATAGATAAATATTTGACAATTATCCCATTTAAAAACACATTAAAAGATAAATAATGCATAGCCACCTTAATGATGACGATGACAGCATATGAAAGCATTCACACACAGGAAATTGTATAAACATCTCTTTTAGAAGATTTATAATAGGCAAATTAGATTCTATCTCTTGAAAAAATGTAGTATGGTTCAAACACCTCAACCTTCGAGCATTAACAATTATATGGATGGCTATGAAAAATAAATTCCCAATAGTTGACAAAATCTCCAAATACTCCCTAATTGGTGCACTTTATGTAAAAAAAACAAGTTGAAGAGAACGCTCATCATTTTTCCTTTCAATGTGAATTCACCAATGAAAGCAAGAACTCACTCCTTAATTTGTGTCATATCCACAATGCCCCAAATAGCCGGAGTATAATTACAAATTGGTGTACTACAACTTAGCTTACAAACAATACAAAGAGATGGTGCTTTTAAGTGATCTTGTCATTTATTATGGCAGTCGTTTGGGATGAAAAGGGAAAAAAAAAGAGTATTCCAAGACATAGAGAAGAGCATTCTATAGAGAACTCATGCAAAAAATCAGATTACATATCAACATATTCAAGGACAAGTTTGGTGATATAAATTATATCAATAATTCATGGAAACTGTAAATTCTTAACCAGTTGAAAGGTGACAATGATTTAATATGTAAATTAGCAGTGCAACTATTTGGTCATCTCTATTTTAGGTGTAAGATGATCATAGGGTAGCAATTTTGTTGTACTTTTGATTATTTTGTTTGCCTTAAAGGCTTAAGACAATTCATTTTCTTAAAAAGAATAGTGTCATCATACCATCACTTAATTTAACGTTTTAGTAGACTTTCAATTTTGTTTTTAAAAACATTTTTATAATGAATAAGACATCATAAAAGTTAATTATTACTTTGTTTTTTAAGTGTCACTACTATAATGTATCAACGAGACACTGATGTTCTTTTTTAAAAGCTTTTAAGTGGACACTCGTCTTTGATTTAACAACATAAATGTTGTAAAAATTTCACCACATACTATTTAATAACATATGTTTTATTGTATCATCTAATCACCAACAACCTTTAGGTGTTTTTAGCACAAATCTTGATTTATTTTTATACATATGTAAAATTGTTGTATGCGATAAAACTCATTATATCAATTGGTAAGAATACTTAATTCATACAAATTTACATATATGAATCTTTTTCTAATTCAATAATAATACATTTTAAGTGCATTTTAACCAATGTCATAAACTGGATTTGGTTCTTATACAGTACTGTATCAGCATCAATCAATACTGGGGTACTACATCGGCACTAGTTAATATCGGGATACTATTTCAAGTAACTTTTTAAATTTATAAAATAGTCTGAATTTTTTGAAATCACAAAATCATCCCTCAATGTATTGTAGTGTAAAATTTATAATTTTACTTCAACCATATCTCTTCCAAAACCTAAATTGCCCTTACACTAAATGATCCACAACTCTTAGATAAAGAAAAACGGGCATTTTCCAAATTCATACTAGCTATCAAAAATTATACATCTTTACCATATCAAAGGGCCAGGGTTAAATGGATCAAAGATGATGACAATTGCATAAGGTTCCTTTTCAACACTATCCTTGCTAGGAAAAAACACAACAAAATCTATTATATCACCTCTAAAGAAGGCTCAATACTACAAAAGCGCCAGGACATACAAGATGAAGTAGCAAGGTACTTTGAATCTCTCTTTGGCACTCTTAGTCCTTCATCTATTACACTCATAGATCTTTGTAAAATCACTTTGAAGCAAGTATCTCCTCTGGATTGAGATTCATTAATCAAACATGTGGATGACAAAGAGATTAAGAATGTTGTTTTTGGTATGGATGGAATGAAGGCACCAGGGTTTGATGGTCTTAATGGATTTCTTTTCAAAAGTCAAGGAATATTACTAGAAATTTTTTTTAAAAAGCAGTCTATGAATTTTTCTCAATTGGCATACTCCTCAAGGAGATCAATAAAACCTCCCTATGTTTAAACCCTAAAGGTCTTAACCCCTATAATTTTAGAGATTTTAAACCCATAGCCTCCACTTCCTTTCTTTACAAAATAATATCCAAATTCCTTTCAAGTAGATTGAAGAAAATGATACCCCTTTAATCACTGATAACCATGGTGCTTATTTAAGTGACAAGGTTCTTATTGTGTAAGAACTCCTAAATGGTTACTTTAAATCCAATTACACTCCTAATTGCACCATTAAAATTGATAAGAAATTAATAGCATACCTTGTTATAGTGGGACCATATAAATTCCTACCATTGGCGAAATCATTCCTCATCAAAGTTAGGACCCATACCTAATTGTAGAGAAATTTAATCACTTTCTTCGCTTTCTACATAATCTTATCAATGATTTCGATATTTTTCAACATCAGGTTAATGTAATGTGCAACACAAGGAATCCAATAAAAAGAAATATACCTACTTTACAATCTTTTCCCACCTACTTTGTAAGTAGAATTATTGTCAGTAAGGAACTAAACAACATTTTCTGGCCCAACTTCATTCTCAACTTCATTAAATATTTGAAACAGAGTATCATTATTTCCAATAAGGCCAAATGTATCGGTAGACTTTAAAAACATTGTCCCCTTAATAGAATAAACTAAAAATTGATAATGGGTTCGTGTATTATATTTTTCAAATCATCACATATGATTAAACATTTATCAGTTGCCCAAGTGATTCTTCTTTTAACCAAATAACTTTTTATTTATGAACAGATCTACTCAGAAGTTTACTTTTATAGTTATCAATTGGAGGAGCCTTTTATCCTAGCGTCCATCATAAGCTGGTAATAATAAAATTGGGTGACATTGAATGACAAGTTTGAATCATACCATTGTCAAGTCCACATTATGAGTCACTTCTTTAGATTGTAAGGCACTATGGTTTGAAGAATAAGCTTTAGGAGATATTTGTGGTAAAACAAGTTAGACACGTATTTTCTTCTCTTCCTCACATCAGTTGCAACATTTCCTTCTTGTTGGGTAGATGTGTCTTCTTCTTTTCCTCACATTAGTTGCAACATTTCCTTCTTGTTGGATAGGAATAACACTATCTTCAGCTCCCCACTATCATCCTAACCATTGGGAAAAGAACTTCCTCAACCAATTTCATAGTTTAGCCTTTGTCTTATATCTTTTTCATGTTGATGTTTTGGTTTGCTATTTCACGTCATGACTCACTTTTTTATAAGGCTCCACTTCACCTTTGATCCTAGATAAATGCTTTACTAATCTAGTGATTCTCCTACTTTTCAAATGTTTGTTGCAATACACACAAATGATATGGTTTTTCATTTCAAGAATCAATCTAGCATAGGCCCAAGCTTGATCATCAAATCTTCCAAAAACAGTTGAATTATTATGAGCACTTAACTCCCCTTCCATTTATCTAAAACAATAAATGAAGACATATGTATCATTACATAACTATTAAAAAAACTCAATATTCAATTATAAGTATATCCAAATTATAGATAGACTACATCTTACATTTTTTTAATGATAACACACGTTACAATTTTCTTTATGATAATACACATCATTAAAATGATTTAAACACTTACAATTTCACATTATGTTGAGTAATCACATTAAGTTAAATAATGAGTATTCTCTCATAAATTCACATAATATTTTCTACTGTATATTTAACTATCCATAAGATAAGAAGATGAATGTGTATTTGCTACCCATAAGACATGATTAATATTTATGATATTATTTCCTAATGACAATAATGAGCAATATAAAAATGCAAACATTATTTTCTAAACTTAATTACATATATTAAATTCTTTAATTATATATTAAATCTTATATTTAAATAAGCAATCATATGTTCAATACCTTTTATATACAAACAATAATTAATAAATTGTATGTTTCATATAAACTAATTAACAAATTTAATCTCGTACATAATGCACAATACCTAAATATTCTTCCATAATCCATACACAATATTATTTTGATCTTATTTCTTCATGAACTCATGATGCCTAAATGTTATTGAACTATACAAAATTCCCATATCCAATTCCAACTTCCAAACATAAATTTCCCAATGCATACTTTATTATTCATTCATAATATATACATGACACAATCAAAACACAATGTAATAGCAATTCTGAGTAGAACAAGGAATGTTAAAAACCAAAAAAAAAAAAAGACAAATTTCAACCAGGTTAATAAGGGCCGTCTCGAGTCGGGTTAGGTCAGATTAAGCCTGGTCGGATCAGTTCAACTAGATATATAGATAAATTTGGATTCTACAATTTGCACTAGGGATTTTGGGATTGGCTGACTGGAGTCACTGGATGCACAGGAGAGTATCGGCTAGTGAGCAGAGAAGGTGGAGACTTGAGAGTAGCAACGATGAGCGGTGATAGTGGTCCCAATTATAGACGTGCGTGGAGGAAGCAGCGGGCATGCATGGGAGACTGGGAAGGTGGTGGCAGGCATGCGTGGGTGATTGGAAGGAGGACGACGTGACCACTGACGAGGGTTAATATCTTAGTGAGGGGGTTTTGTAACGTTTTTAATACCATTCTCTGGCTGGTTTGAAACCATGCCCATAATGTTGATTTTAACATATCAGTCAATTATATGCATAATTATTAATTAGTCATTAGTCATTAGTTTGAAAGAATTTTGTCGTTAATTGAATTTATGATAAGGAAAATTTTTATATGTTAGGATATAAATCTTATATTGGATTGCAAACTTGCAATTATATGGGTCCAACTAAAATAGCTTCCATGAAAATTTCATGCGAATTAAATTTATAGTTATATGTATATATAATTAATGTGGATTATTTATTAAATATTTTACATTGAAAATATTATACTTTAGGTAATGATAAAAATTGAAATTATTCAAATGTTTATTTTTATAATTTATTAAATATGTGATTAATTATGTGAATCTTTTGTAATTAGCTCATGATCACTTATTTATATACTCTTACAAAAATATTGCTACACATGGATAAAATTTTCAAATAGGTTAATATCAAGAGCAAAGGTTAAGCTTTAGTTTAAGGAAAATGAGAAAAATATAAATTTAATGTTTGCATTTGAATGTATGTTGAATCTTACCATTTTCCGGTAACTAAAATAAATGTCCTTGAATTTAGCATATCCTCTAACATATGACAAAACGTTCCTTTGTTGTCTTCTGATAGAGTCTTCTGAATCTATCAGGCGTTTAATTAACCATCTCAGATGAGTGTAGCTGCAGCCTTTGCCTCTGTAATGGAAGTCAGATTTGGGAGTGCACCCAATAACACTCTTGTACATATCATAAAAAGAAGAGTTTTTGGAATTGAAAACAAATTCGTTAAGACTAGTTAAAGAACATTTGCATAGAGGAGTGTTATTAAAATGTCTGAACATATATTAAAATGTTAATGTAAATGTAAATGTTAATTTATTTTATTAATCATTAATAATATATTGATTTAACATATTTTACTAATAATTAATGGTATTTTATAATTTTAATATAATAATAAATTAATAGCTTTAATATAATAATAAATTAAGTTATGTTGTCATTTATAATTTGGTTTTTATAGGTAATTAACAGTGATTTGAATTTTTTTATTAGCAAATAAAGTTATAAATACTTGATACTCTATTAATTTATTATATTTATATATCAATATTAATATTAAATTAAATATAAATAAATTGAATGTTTTATTTTTATTACTGGTCAATAACTATTGATTAATTTATCATATTAGTCAATGTGTCGGATGTCAATACTAATTAATTTTTCTTGTTATATTGACTTACTGCATTTAGTATTAGTGATAGTTAATTTTACATATTTTATTGATTTGCTAGACTTATTTGTATTAATTAACTTTTATATAATTTAACTTTGCTTATAATTTGTTCCGTCAAATTTTATTGTAAATATTAAGTGATTTTTTATCTCATTAATTTGTTGGACATAATAAAAATGTCAAATTGTTATTTCTACTAATAAATTATTTAAATAACAGTGTCAAATTATTATTACTATTAATAAATTATTTATTAATATTACTATTAATCTCTTTATAATAACAGTTTCAAATTATTATAAAGAGATTGATATCTTTTATATATTCAAAAACAAGTATTTTTTTATAAATTATATAAGTATGAGTTATAAATAAATTAGTAATAGTAATAATAATTTAACACTGGTATTGAATCCACTAATTTATAAATAAAATGAGTGTAAATAATAAATAGATTAATATTATTACCTAATTATAAATTAGTATAACATATTGCTAAATGTATATTAGAAATTAGATATTTATTTATACTTTTTAATATAAATTGATGTGTAAATATAATATATGATTTAATTTTTAAATTTTCAAAAAAAATTTGAAATTAAGTAGATATAGAAAAAGAGATTGATATTTTTTACATATTTACAAACAAATATTTTTTGTGAGAAATTATATAAGTATGATTTATGAATAATTTACTAACAGTAATAATAATTTGACAGTGGTATAAAGTCCATTAATTTATAAATAAAATGGGTGCAAATAATAAATAAATAAATAAAAATTATTACTTAATTATAAATTATTAAAACACATTACCAGTCTTTTATAAGTATACTGATTAATATAATATTAGTTATCACTTAAATATGATTAAATTAATATTTATATAAAATAAATGTATATTAGATACTTATTTATACTTATAAATTATTATAACATATTACTAAATGTATATTAGATATTAGATGTTTATTTATACTTTTTAATATAAAATGATGAGTAAATATGATTATGATTCAAATTTTAAACTGTCAAAAATATTGTTGAAATTAAGAGAACATTTTGAAAAGCTAAAAATGAATCAATAATATCTTTCTCTGTAAGGCATTTTGTATGATGAGTATTAGACAAGGCATAAGATATCATGTAGGTAATAGAATGTCGTTTATTTCCATCTTTAATTAAATCTTGAATTAAAGAAAGGGTTCTATCAAAATCTTTAGCTTGTATATTATAAGATATCTTAAGATAAATATTTAAAAAAAGTTTTTTAAATTGATAACTACCTCTAAGAATTCCCATACAAGCTTCTCTTCAATTATGTATTCCGTCATTAATGATTGTTAGGAGACCGTTTGGTTCCACTTTTATTTTTCTGTTGTTGTTTTTGGTTTCTGTGTTTTATTTTTAGTTTCTCTTTTTTTAAACGACAACCTGTTTGGTTGAGATTTACAATATAAAAACTGAAAATAAAAACCTGTTTTGTTAAGATTTCTAATAAAAAACTGAAAAAAAAAATATGTTTAGTTATTATTATTATTATTATTATTATTATTAAGTTGTTGTTATTATTATTATTATTATTAATTTTAATAAGTTATTCTTCTTCTTCTTCTTATTATTATTATTATTATTATTATTATTATTATTGTTATTATTATTATTATTC
>JANTNU010000004.1:21982403-21995484 GCA_024752395.1 Erythroxylum havanense
ACACACACATGCAAATGAAACCCTTCCACTATGTAAGCTTTGAGACTGGGGAAATTAAGCATTTGCCAAGTCCCAGTCTTTCAACTTGTTTTGCAAGGCAGTGACTAACATGACATGTAGTTGTTTGTTCTATAACGATAGCAATACAGCAGTTTGCATTTGAAGTTTTTTTAGAAAAACTTAGTAGCAATTTGAAGTAGTTCCTCAACATTGAACGGATTAAAAGATGCTTTTTCTCACTTGATATTCTTGCATTGCTTGTGGCATCACGTATTAATTTTTAAGAATCATTTGAGCTATCCGAAAGCCGTAGGATTATGGTACAGTTTGCTATTTGCATATCTTAACTTCGAAAACAGTGCTTGGCCTGTGATTTTAACACCTCAGTCACTTGTAGGTTGGGCAATTGAGAGAGGTCTCCAATAAGGCAAATAATGCTGAACTGAAGTTGTTTTTGGAAGTAGAGCTTGGACTGGTATCCTTATTTGCTCTTATCCATCAACTTCTCATTGGTTTCTTAGGAAATGTTGAATCTTGTTTGGTACAGCCTTCCAATGTTACTAATCGCTCTGGTAATTCAGGATCTGCGGCCTGTTCCACCACCCGAAAAGAATAAGGAGGATATTTTACTTTTCTTCAAACTTTATGATCCTCTCAAAGAGGAGCTGAGGTAACCTAAAATCTAGTTTGTCTTCCTTGTGTAAGGAATTGTTCCAAACTTCTGCTCACACTCTAGTATGGCAGATATGTTGGGAGATTATTTGTAAAGGGAACTGGTAAACCATTAGAGATTTTGACAAAGCTAAATGAAATGGCTGGCTTTTCGCCTGATCAGGAAATTGACCTTTATGAGGTTAGTGCAAGTTAATTTTTAATAATTTTCTAGCTTTATCTCCTTATTGCAAATTTGTGATTGCTATGTTTTATATCAGGAAATAAAATTTGAACCTAATGTCATGTGTGAACATGTTGACAAGAAATTCACATTCCGTACAAGTCAGGTACATAAAAGTCTTCTCATGAGTTAAATTTTTCTGCAAGTTACTCTAGTTGGCAAATGTCTTCATTTTATTATCTTTGCTTTTTCCCCTCCTTGGTTCCTTTTGCAGCTTGAAGATGGAGATATTATTTGCTTTCAAAAATCCTCACAAGCTGGAAGTAGTCAACAGTGCCGGTTCCCTGATATGCCTTCATTTCTAGAATATGTGCACAACCGTCAGGTACTTGTATGATTTTTGTAAGTAAGGTACATGACTATTCAAGTTTTGAAATTGGATTTTGCTGCTTCCTGGTGTTTTAAAATTTATTGTGTTATTATGGAAAAGTATGTGTCAGCCGTTCTGCCGTGGATCTAGTATAATTTACTTGGTGGGTAAGGCGTACTATAAATTTTATACTAGCAAATCATCTTAAATTTAATATTGCAAATACTAGATTTAGTAATGATGATTCCTAGCATTACTATTTCTCCATATGGTTGAACACAAAAATGACAATTTATCAAATTGAATGTCATTCTCTGTGTGTACAATATTTTGGTGAATTGTTCACACAAGGTTTTAAATTGTGATCCACTACTGCAATTGCGGTTGTAGTCCAGAACATCACCACAATTTAGTGACTCTCAATCACAATTTAAAATCTTGTTCACGTACTTGAAGATTTATCAAGTTGAATAGCATTATCCATATTTGCAATTCGGTATTGTTTTTTCATTTAAAATTTTAAGTTGTCTAGTGATTTGAGTTAAATTTCTTATGGATTATTTTCTGTTGATATTTTGACTAATTTCATGGGGACATGTAGGTGGTACGCTTTCGATCCCTGGAGAAACCAAAAGAAGATGAATTTTGTCTTGAGCTGTAAGTAATTCAGTCGATACACAAGAAGATAGTAATTAGTTGAGGACATTGAATATAGCATATTTCGTGCTTCCATTATCAATGTCCAGATCAAAGCTTCACAATTATGATGATGTTGTGGAAAGAGTAGCTCGTCACCTTAACTTGGATGATCCATCCAAAATTCGGTTAACATCTCACAACTGTTACTCCCAGCAACCTAAGCCCCAACCTATTAAATATCGAGGAGTGGATCGTTTGTCTGATATGCTGGTTCACTATAACCAAGTAAGTTGCTGAAATGTAATCTGTACTTTATTTTTTACATTTAGGTTTTAGATGAAAAAGGTGATGTTATTTCTTGTTTGGTAGACATCTGATATCCTCTACTACGAAGTATTGGACATCCCCCTGCCAGAACTGCAAGGCCTGAAGACATTGAAAGTTGCATTTCATCCTGCTACCAAGGATGAGGTTGGTGGAGGTTATTGAAAATATTGATGTAAGGTACTCATTAAGGTTGTTGTCTCATTAAACATTTCTGGTGTTCTCAGGTAGTAATCCATATCATTAGATTGCCAAAACAGAGCACTGTTGGTGATGTTATTAATGACCTTAAGACAAAGGTAAAAGCTGTAAAGATACATATAATCTTAATTCTTTTTATGTGTTTTGCATGCTTTTTGAGTAATGACTAGAAACATCTCTAAATTGCTGATTGTTTATACCACAAAAGAGAAATAAATGGAAATTCATAAAAAGAAAACAAAGAAGACCCTTGTGTGATTGCCTTCTTGTAACAGGTTGAGCTGTCTCATCCAAATGCTGAACTTCGACTGCTTGAAGTTTTCTATCACAAGATCTACAAGGTATCCACTCCCATTTTGTGTTCTGATTGGAGTGAACCATCTCGCTGAGATTCACTAAATTTTTGCCAAGGGTTTTGCATATGAGTTTTTGGTATAGGAAGGGCCAATGTATGGTTTAGATAGGGTAGCACCTTAGTTCACAGAAAATAGAGAAATTCATGTTGAATCCACCACCTGTCTAGATGTAACATAAAATCAATGTTTAAAAAGGTGATGCTCATGCAAACTCAAGCTCTTCAGTCTTTTCCTCTTAGACTCGGGCTCCCATTTTTATTATTTTTCCTTGATGATGTGGATCCTTAATACAGTTTGTTTTTGTGTTTACCATGTTTTGGATCCTTATTTCACAACTTTCCTTCTTATCCTAAAACTTAAATTATCTAGTGCCTATCTCCCAAGCAGGAATCTGTCAAAGTATCTACTATTGAGTTTATGTGAAAAATTACAATAAAGAAATGTTCTCTCAATTTTTTCATTCTAAATTACACAGAAATGAGATAAAAGTATGTTATCTGCAGCATATAAAATACGTTGACAGGAGGAGGAACGTATTTACTAGTTATATCATCTGCATATAAAACTATTTCATCTACAGCATGCCATATTTCATACAAGCACTTTTATGACAGTGGTAACTGACATTAATTTCATTTGTTATTTGATACAAGTTTGGGGGCACATTTTTGGATCTTCTCTGTAAATTGGTCTTGCCCATCTTATCAAAAGGTTGAATTTTATTTTTTTGGGATAATTTTAAAAGTAGGATACAATTGCATGATGTCTTGCCGACAGTGATTGATAATTCTCATTTTTTGGAGGCTAGGTGATTAGGGATTGTTCATATTCTCATTAACTCAATTCTTCTACTAACACAAATTTAAATAACGTGGCTTCTTTGATTGACCTACATGGTAATAATATTAAGTATTTCATAAATATTGGTTTCTATCAAGATACAAGGACGGAAAAGAGTTGAGAGCATGAATTTCTATACATAAAGTATTGTTGAGAAATATATAAAAATAAAACAGTCTACATCGTGTGTTGAAATATAAGTGAGAGTTTGTCCCACATGGAAATAATATATGACCTTGAGCACGCATATAACCCTATTGAGTTATTCCTATCACCAATTGGTTTTAGGATGGAGCCTCATTTGGGCTTGTACGTGCTTAGTTTATTTGGGGCCAATCTTACAAAATTTAACATCGTGGATCATAATTCTACTAATTATGCTTATTTCTGTGCGTTGCTGACCAACTATTATAAATGGTTCATCTTATTCTGCAAGCTTGTCTAGTGCATTTGTGGAGATACACATTTTTTATGCTTTTATTATCTTTGTAATTCTATACTTGTATCTTTCAGATCTTCCCACACAACGAAAAAATTGAGAACATCAATGATCAATACTGGACATTACGTGCAGAGGAGGTGACACTTTCTTTGCATGCATATTTAGCCCTTCAGTTTCTGGGCCTTGATTTATTTAATGAATTGGATTTTCAAATATTTTCTCAAGTAAATACTTTCTTACCTGGTTCTGTATGTTGCCTTAACCTCTCCCACTCTCCATGATGCCCAACCAATGGAAATGTGTGAATAGGTGCAGGGTACTTGGGATTTCCTTGCAAATATGTTCTTTATAAACTTCCTATGATCTTCAGCTAGGTTTTTTGAACTCAGTGAGATAGATCTGTTTACAAAATCGTTGTGAATTTGTCTTTGTTCTTTTTAATCCATATTTATGAGGTAGGGACTTTGCAAGCTAATGTTTCAGTTAGTTTGATATTTTGTATCTTAAATTGAATGAGGATTATTCTTTTTGTTAATTTTCATTGAGAGAGCAGTCAGATGCAATGAATGGAGATAAAGCTGAACTTATCTCCTGGTTTTCAATAGAGAGGAAAGATCAATGGTTGATTTGACGGGCTTTTGGAAATTCATCTGTATCTTTTAATCTTTTTTTTTTTCACTCTGTTCTCTAGCTTTATAAGTCATTTTCCGTGTGGAATGGATTTCTTATCAAATACACTGCCTTATTTTCATGGTTTGATGTTCAGAGTAGGAAAATTTCTTTGCATTTTGTTTCTTGTGATAAACTTCATCAATTAGCCCTTTTTTGTCCAATTGTTGGATTCTGACAGTTATGCATGTTGCCTCAGATTCCAGAAGAGGAGAAAAACCTAGGTCCTCATGATCGTTTGATACATGTTTATCATTTTATGAAAGACGTATCTCAAAACCAGGTGGTGAGTATAATAATTTTGGTTTATGATTTTGTTTCTGGTTGCTTTTGCATGACTTCTACTTTGATGTCTCCTGGTTTCAGTTGTTTGACTGTTTTATTCATGCTTCTAAAATTGTTTCTCAACTTATTTCACCTCAACAGCAGGTTCAAAATTTTGGTGAACCATTTTTTCTGGTCATTCATGAAGGTGAGACATTGGCTGAAGTTAAAGCTCGTATACAGAAAAAGTTACAGGTTCCTGATGAAGAGTTCTCAAAGGTATTTATTTTTAAAGCATCTGATGTTAACAAAAAAACATAAACATTAATTATCTGCCTGTCTGGCTAATGTACAATTTGAAATGTTGTGTATCTAGTGGAAATTTGCTTTTCTATCACTGGGACGCCCTGAATACCTTCAAGACTCTGACATTGTATCCAGTCGATTTCAGGTGCGTACACTCTCTTTGTTATGCACCCAAAACACATTCAGTCACCGTCTGTGCATGCACAGATGCATGGTCATGATTTAGAATTTGATATGGGTATTATTAAAGAAAATAGCAATTTCTCTGAGATCATATATAAATAAAATGCAAATTAATCCTTTGAAAAAAACAATTGTTCACTTGGACTGGACTGACTGGAAAGGCTAACAGTATGTAGATGTTACCTTTTGAATCCCTCTACTTGCACATTTGTCTTTCTAGCTGTCCTCTTATGTGAAGTTAATTGGAATAATATTTCAACCATTCATTGACTTCATTTGATATCTTAAGCTTTCAAGCTGAAATGTGCTAACTAGAAAGTCATGAGTTCAATCCATGCTGCAGTTGTTATGATTATTTGTAAGCACTTCTTTGAGGGTTTATGTTGGAATAATGATTGGAAGCATTCTGGTATCTTCTTCAACAGTTGAGTTTTGGAATGAATGGCTTTTTGAAAATTTCAAAGACTTGCATCATTCTGAAAATAACAGTTGATTCTTGTTATTGAAAAGCGTTGTTTTGATAGGCTTAATTTTATTTTTTTTCTTGTCCTTGAATTTTAATGGGTTTTTATCTTTACTGCATGCTCCAAGTGTTGATAGGAGTTCTTTGTTCAATGCTTGTTATTCTACACTAGTATTGTTTGCATAAAAAAAATGGTGTTATTTTTACTTTTATTAGCTGCTTTATGAAATAGAAAATATAAGCACAAAACAAGTGATAAATCTTTTAATTTCTTATGTTGTTGCTTTATGTTGTAATAGTCAATATTAAACTCAAAAGGATACAAGTTTACTACGAAAAGATCATACAATTGCCATTTGCCAATTACATCAAATTAAATTGATAGTGTTAGTACTCGTTTGTTACGCTTTTTGTTCTGATTTGTGAAAATTTAAGTTGATACAATTGCCAGTTGCCAATTACATCAAATTAAATTAAGTGTTAGTACTTGTTTGTTAAAGAATTACGCTTTTTGTTCTGATTTGAGAAAATTTAGGTTGTAGAAGTTTCCATATGGTTACCTCGTTCAACATGTTTATCATTTTAGTTGTCCACGGAGAGCTGATTTTCAGTCTAAAACCTATAAAAAGAGGTATACAGACAAACTAGCAGTGATCCAATAGTTTGATCAGAGAAGTGTGGCCTCTTTTGGAACTATTTAATTTATCTATTCATCGCCTGATATTCTGGCTCCGGCACCAAGTTATTTCATCTGCATAGTGTTCTCACTGTGCTATGTTTCACTCTGGTGCAGAGAAGGGATGTATATGGTGCTTGGGAGCAATATCTTGGTTTGGAGCACGCTGACAATGCTCCTAAAAGGTCATATGCCGCTAACCAGGTATTTTATGGTTATGTATAATCAGGTGGCATTTTAGATGCATACGAGGGGATCTGATTGCTATGCTAATTTTGCAGAATCGCCACACATTTGAGAAGCCAGTGAAAATCTACAACTAGGAAAGAATAGCGAAACGAAAAAGCTTAATGCGTGTGTGCTGTTGCGTAACTCAGCGGAGCATAAGAAGTAGCCGATGGCATTTCTTGGGTGTGCTGTTTTTTACAGTGGATTCTTTCTTAGATGTGTAATTTAGGGGCAGGAAGGACGGGTAGAACTGCGTTGCCTGAATAGTTTTGACCTTTATTGGCCCATCGGTTGGGATGATGGCTGGCATTGAGCCCTTAAAATTCCATTAATTGTAATTTCGTACATAAGATTTTGATGTGTGGCCATGTATAGAGGGTATAGGTGTGTCGATTAAATTATTTTCCGCGTCTATACTCCAATCATCCCTTAGTGGATTTCCCTAGGTGTACCAGTGAGATAATTTGTATAATGTGTTCAATCCGATATCTGTGGAAATGAAATACCGATTCACGTCAGACCCAGCTAATCATCATATCATTGCTCTATGTTCTTTGTTAGATAGTTAAACCGGGTTCAGTATCGAATTGAATTCTGGAACGAATTTGTTTCGGTACTGGACAGTACCGGATATTATTTCGGGTAATTTTTTAAATTTATAAAATGGGCTTTAAAATTTTTAAAATTTACAAAATAGTCCATTAATATATTGTATAATTATATTGTATACTTTACTAGTTTACTGTTTATATTAATCATGTGTTTAAATATTTTAATAATAAATAATAATAACAAATATTTGAAAATAACAATAATTTTTTAATTTTTATATTTGTTGATTTAAAAAGGGTTTTCATTATATTCTAATTTTGTGCATTAAATTGCAATTTTTAATTATTAATTTTACATTTAGATTTAAATGTTGATTATAAACTTTCAATTTTAATAATCAAGTACTCAACATTGTTAAGCTGTGAATAATACATATCACCATCACACCACCTTATTTTATAATTCCATTTTCAAATCTAATTTCAATTTTCATATTAGAAATGACAAAATCACAAAACCCCAAATCAATCACTCACGGTTTCTACTTCAACAATTTCATAATCCATTCCAAAATCAAACCAATTCACAAATTCACATACACACAAATCCAATATCGTGAGCAATTCTATTCCAAACTTAAATCAATTCACGTACATGCAAATCCAATACCGTGAGATGAGTAGGAAATTCATCATCCACCGAAAACATCCAACTTCCAAGTTCATCATCCAACAATGACAAAATCCAAATCCAATTATAATCCAAGTTCCAATACAATAAAATTTATAATTAACCAGCAATAATTGGAAAACAGAAAACAACCCACCAAAAAACAAATTGAAACCATCGGATCCTCGGGTTTTTGGTTCACGTTTTCGGGTTGTCCACAGGTTAGACGCGTCGGGGGGTGCGATGCTGCGGTATACTGGTGTGCCGGAGCTGCGATGGCGACGACCTGTTGCGGTGATGTGGCGGTGCAATGGGTCTTCGAGGGACATCAAATACAAATCGAGATCAGACTCCAAGGAGGATGAGGGAAGGAGGAGAGAGTGAGATAGACATTGGGGAGGGCCGGAGGGGAAAACCAGAGAAGATAGGATGCGACAGTGGCGGTGAGAGGAGTGCGACAGTGAGAAGCGAGAGACAGCGACAAGAGTGAGAGAGAGGCGAGAGTTGATAGAGTGAGAGTGAGAGTGAGAGGCAGCTAAGTCGGGGTGAGGGGGTTTAGGGTTAAAAAATTTTAAAATTGCAAGTTAGTCTCTAACTTTTCCAAACTTATAGTACCGGCCGATATTTGCCGATATTTTAGTTACCAGTCGATATCGACCAAAAAATACCGATACTAGCCGGTATTTATAGCCGATACTGAAGTACTCATATCTATTCCAATTTTTTGGCCGGTATGGTACGTTTCGGCCGGTACGGAACAGATCTCATAATCTTGAGTTAACCAGAAAAATGTTGTAGGAGGCTTTCTTGTTAGGGTTCAATGGACACAAACGATTAGACAATTATCCACGCATTTATGGTTGTCTGAACAAATAATTATGCTGCATTTTCTTTTTTATTAATTTATTGCTCAAGTTAAATTGCATCGCGGGTTTTGATAATATAATTTTTAAATGTGTGATATTTCACTTGATCGTCATAAAAAATAATTGAAATTAATAAAATACAAGAGTAGTTTGTAATACATATATTGATTTATTGGTTTATTATTATTGATATTAAATTATAATAATAATTAAGTTAATTATAAGAATTTTTTATTAGTTCAAATTTAAAAAAATAATGCTCACTTTTTAATTTTTGTAAAAGAAGTCTATTGTTGGATTCGTCCTTAACAGTGGTGATGTGAGTGTCGCATAAGTGATATATGTATTATTAAATGCCTCTCCTGCATTCGCCACATGGGCTACTTAGCTCCATTCATTTACACAAAACAAAACCATTAGTTCCCTTCTGGCTTCTCCATCTACTTTGCTATTTAACTCATAAGAAATCCTACTGTTCTTCTTACAAATTCCTAATCTTTTCCATGGGAACCTAGATTAGATGTCAAAATTGATTTGAGACTTGTATAATTGTTTTAGTTGTTGCTTCTAACTTGAATTCAATACTACGCGTGATGCTGCAAATGAGGAACGTGGGACCAGAGGATAAAGATAACTTGCACGAACCAGACAAAGAATCGTATTAGAGCAAGCGGAAGGCAAACCTTACTATGGATTTTTATTGAATAAATTCAATTTTATTATCCAGAAACCAAAAAAAAAAAAATCAGAGCTGGGTAGGTGATTTAGGGTTTTAGATATTTTTAATATTTAAAAAATTAATTTCACATGTGAAATTTAATAACACATATCTCATGGAGACCAAAAAATTAGCTAATATGACTAGCCACGGTAGTATTCTTAAGGGAGGTCTAAAATTAGGGTATTTTCGAAAAAAAAAATTGAATGATGAAGTACCTTTAAAAATTCGAGTTAGTATTAAAAATTTGAGTAAAGTTAAAGTTTTTATTACTTGTTAATTATATATTTATCAATTTAATAAGATAGAAAATTAATCCATTAAATTTTTATTTATTATGTAATAATGCTAATGAAATAATCAATTTCTTATTTTTATTTATAATATATATTTTATAAATACTTAAAAATTAACTTGATTGATTGATTTTTTAATTAAGTAAATAGTAAACATTCTTATTATTTATTAATCTACCACATTCAATCTTTAATAATTTAAAAGTAATATATTAATATATTTTATTTTATTAAAAATTACTAATATATTAATTATTTTGAAATTATAATAAATTATTTTTCAAAAAATATTTTGTTATTGTATAATATTGTTAATAAATAAAGTGGTTACTATGCTTTAATAATTAATGTATAATAATATTTATTTTATTTATTATTTAAACTCATTTTTATTTATAAATATTAATTTTTTATATGTGTAAAAATATGAATTTATAAATACTTTATTAATAGTAATAATTGAAAGGACTACTTGGACTAGTATGCAAAAGAAAGTGGTGGGATGCAAAGCTTATCAATTTATGGTGAAATTGAGAGTTGTTAATGACGAAATTAATAAACTTACATATATATATATATATATATATATATATATTCAAAATGAATGTTAAAAGCAGCCTTTAAACACTTCACTTAAGAGCAAAAAACTTTAGGCATTGAGTAACTAAACTCAAGCTCTTGATATCTAGAATTCATTATTGAGGCAAAAAAAAAAATCAAGAATTGTTTGGATTAAAGAAGGTAATTACTCATTAAATTCTTTCAAAACTTGATGATTGATTATAGGAATCATAATAAAGTCAACTACTTACTTAATGCATCACATAATCTAAGTAAGGATTAAGTTGTGCTTAAAATAATTTCTTTTAATTACTTCAAATCTCTTCTAGGTGAAAAATTAATTTTTTGAATCTTTTATTTAGGAACTAACATCTTATTAACTCTAACTTAGATATTTCCTTGATTAAGTCCCTCACTAGTCCTTTAGTGTTCTAGAAACCTATTTAACATCAATCCCAATAAAGCCCCAGGCTTAGATGGTATTAAAGTCTCATTATTTCAAAACATTTGACCTCTCATAAGGGATCTAATTGTGGAGACCAATGTTCTAAAACCCGGACCGGTCATCGAACCGGTGGCCTTACTGGTTACCGGTTTGACCGGTTCGACCGGTTCAACCACCGGTCAAACCGGTGTGACGCGATAATTATGCAATAATTATATTTAATTGTATATAATATTAAAAATATTAAAAAAATAAAAAAATAAAAAAAATTACCGAACCGGTCCAACCGGACCGGTCCGACCTGTCAAAAATCGGTCAATTGACCGGTTTTGACCGGTTCACACCGGGTCAATTGATGACCGGTTTTAGGGCATAAATCGGATCGGACCACCGACCGGTCACCGGTCGGACCGGTCGGACCGGCCGGTCCGGTCCGGGTTTCAAAACCCTAGTGGAGACTGTGCTGGAATTTGTTTAAGAGCAAGAAAATGCTCAAGCAGTTTAACAAGACTTGCATTCATCTCATTCCTAATAAGGCTAAAGTCCACTTTCCATATATTATATGCCTATCTCCTATTGCAACGTGAACTACAAGGTCATTTCTAATATGTTAACTTATAAATTAAAGTTATTATATATGAAGCTTATCATAAATCCATGTAAAAGTGCATTTATTCAAGGTAGGAATATTAGGGATAACATTCTCCTTGTTCAGGAATTATTCAAGGATTATAACACTAAACTTCTATCAAGAGTTGCTCCTTAAAGATTGATTTTAACAAGGCATTTGGTTCCTTAGATTGGAGCTTTAAATTCAACAACATCTATACTTTTGTCTTTATTAAGCTTTTCACAGGTTGGGATCAAGCTTATATAACCTCAACTTCCTATATTATTTTAGTGAATGATGATCCTACTTTGATGTTCAATTGAGTAAGATCTTTTAGGCAGGGGGATCATTTATCCCCCTACCCATTCGTATTAGCCATTGAAATCCTCACTAGGTTTATAACTCAAATTATGGAGGAAAGTTACTCATTCAGGTATCATCACAAAAGAAAACATCTTAAAATATTTAATTTGGTGTTTTTTAATATGCCAAGCCTAATCATCAATGTAGATAAAAACATTTTTTATACGTTAATGGGAAGTCTTAATGTTGCCTCTCTAAGTACTATCCCAACCCTCCACACTCAACAAGCTCCCTTCAAATATTTGGGAGTATTTATCTACATTAAAAAGCTCTCCATTAGAGATTGTATTCCTCTATTAGGAGCAATCAAAAGAAGAATTTCAAGTTGGCAAAATCTTTCACTTTTTTATGAAGACATATTACAACTTATTATGCCAGTCCTAGAAGATCTTTATACTCCTTGGAGTTTTCCCTTGGTTCTCCCTAAAAGACATTAATGATGTGGAAAAAATGCTAAATAACTTGTCATGGTCAGGAGATGTTGAAAAGTTCACCTCTTCCAAGGTCAAACATACTGATGTTTAATGTCTTAAAGAGGAAGGGGGATTACAAAAGATCATTTTGCAAAACACTATAATAAAAAGGTTTAGGTTGCGATTAAAAAAGATTAGACTTCCTCTACATTACAACTATTAGATATCTAATCTCCAAACTGAGACTAACACAGTATTGCAATCTCTCACTAGTTTGGAGAGAAAAAGTTGCTCCTTATCCAATAAAAAAGCTTGATTATGGCTTGCTATCTATTACTTGCTCTATCTTTATTTTTTTTTTCCATCTATATTTTAGTGATTTTCCTATCTAAAACTATCCATTCTAGGATATCAATAGAGTTGATGCTTGAAAAATTAAGTTGGAAAAGATCTATAATGGTGTCCTATAGTTGAAGTAGCTACATATAAAGTGTAGCACCCCACACCCGACGAGACCCGAACCCGATATCCACAATGATATCCGAGCACGTGACTCGCGAGGGTGGCGTACTAGAACATTCACTATCTTTTAAAAATTCGTATGACATTTTCTTTTATTTTCAAGAACAATAGAGTGCACAAAACAATCATTAATTCGGCCCAATTATAATAAAACATTTTCAAATGTAAAACCATTTTACTGATAAAACAATTACAATCATTATTCAGCACTCATTAGTGCTCAGTCACTCTTTACAATTACATATAAACAGTTGGGCCTACTAAAATCAA
>JANTNU010000004.1:22001744-22017655 GCA_024752395.1 Erythroxylum havanense
CTTTTATTAAGGCAAAACCGTGGGAGGAAGCAAGTGAGCAATAAATGATGGCATTTGGTGGCTAAATATGATTGGTTCAAAAATTTAAAGAAAAGTCAATGTATTAATTCTTTAATCCAGATCAAAAACTAACCCAATCAACTCAATTAACCCCCAATTTCAATCCCAAAATAATATACCCAATAAGACAGTACCATTGGGTAGCAATTTTTGCTACCGAAAATCGACCAGTTCACCAATTGTCGGTTTTTTTCGGTCCGAAAATTTTCTCCGAAAAAATCCAGAAAAATTCCTAAAAATCCCTTAATATAGGAAACAATTTATGGCGCACTCAGAATAATTTTCCAAACCCAAAAATCACTTTAATCCCAATAAAATTGTCTTAGGCACGAAAACCGGAAATGTCATGTATGCATGTACAGTAAGTTCATGTGCACAATCGGGACTATGCAGCAATCCTATTATGCATGAGCAATCCTATGAAATCCCAATCTAGCACATCCTATGTCAATTTACTATTCTACCCTTCCAATTGAGGGTGGGATGTTACAATCTACATGGTTCATAACTACTCCTCTTACTACAGGACGCTTACCTAGCCAACATTTCGATCCAGCTCTACCCAAAGATTGAATTCTAATTTTATAATTAAAGTTAAATTTAAATTATGAGTTGTAAGCTTCCCTTAAGAGATTTGATATGAACAAGTTTTCTTTATATAAAGAGGTTGATAAGGAGGTAGAATATTGTTAAACTTTAGAATTTTTGTATTTCCATTTTTTTTTATATTACAAGAGACTAAATACATGTACAATTTTTGATTGATTTCTTTATTAAAAATTAAAAATTTTGTAGAAACCTTAAATTAGGTATATCTTTAACCTTTTATTTTAATTTCAAAATATTTTATTAAAATGATTTGTTTATAAAATTTCTCGGCAAAAAGGACTCAAATGTTTTGACCAAAATTTAATTAGGACCCTAATGTTAATAAACATTCAAAAATAACCTTAACATTCAATAAACATTCAAAAAACTTAATTAATAGATGATAAACCCCTTCGTTAAATTTTTCTTACATGAAATAGTTTTTTTTAAGATTCCATTGTCATGTAGACATTTTATTTGGCATAGGTCCAATACAATTATTAATCATAAGTAACTAATCCTTTCATTTTTACCATAATATTTTCAACTAATCTTTTAATTAAAATTCATATATCTGTCGTAACGCTTTTTTTATTAGGTAAGCTTATCTTTAAGATGCTAGTTAAGAGTAAGGATGGCATTGGGCCACTTCTCGCATAGCCCGATCGAATCCACAGGTTGACTAGCCCGTTGCTCGATCACTCGTGGGCCGGCCCCCAACCCAATGAGCCACTGATGGGCTGACCTTATATTTTTTAAAAAAAATAAAAAATGATGTTGTTTATGATAAAATGACATTACTTTATCCATTCCTATCTAGCCACGGGCTAAACTATATCCAGCCTGTGGCCGATCAACCCAAACCCAAGTCAGGTAGGGCAGGATAATTTAACAATTCCTAATTACGAGTTAATTGCTTGCTCGTATGTGATCATGCATAGCAGTTGAGAGATAAGATAACACAGAATCTCACAGCTTTTATTAAATTTTGAGTTTGATAGATGAAAAACCGTAGGGAGTAGTAATTTCGCAAACTTTCCAATTCGTTTCTAGCAAACAAAAATTTGAAAAATTAAAAGAACCAAAAAATAAATCAATACCGAGATTTGTTAACGTAGTTCGGCATACCTTGCCTATGTCTGTGGGGCTCTCATCTAGTTTAATACATTCACAAAAGTACAATAGATTTACCCAAGATTTTACTAAGCCGACGCCACTCAACTCTTGTCATTATCTCTCAAGTTCACTTCCCCTGAAAGTATTTCACACCCAATAGTACAAATGCCTCCTACTGACTTCAACAGATGATTTTTCTCAATCAATCTTTTAACGAAAAAACAATAAACAAATTAATCAAATTATTAAAATAATAAGGAACGAAAACAAATAAACTTAAGATAGAAAAGAATAACTTCTCGTTGAGTTCCGCTCCTCTAAAATGGATCTGAAAATTGTTAACAAAAATTGGTAAAATCACGCAATACTCTTAACTACCTTACGACTGCACCAAGAACATATTCAGTGTGACAGATAAATCAATTAAGCTTCCACTAAAATCACCTAAGAAATATAAACCAAAAGCATATCAACTGTACACCCAACAATTGACCAATGGCCCCAAAAGTCAATACATGCCCGTGAACCACCACTATTTTTACACAACCATATAGCACACAGAAAAATCAAGAAGTCAACAGTAGTGACAACTCCCACCAAATTCACATGATCCATATTAGAGACTTACACGATACTAACTATAAAGAGCCACGCTCCAACCGTAAAACCAATTTACTTAATTCCTATCTCAAAAATCTAGCAGTACGCATATCAATCATCAATGTGATAATAATGCACATCCATTTTGTGTAGGATTCTTTCACAGCTATAAGTATAACAATCACATCTTTTTGAATCCAATTCTATTTAATATCTTATATGTCCAATTAATAGATAAGATGCCAACACTAAATAAAAAAGATATATATATATATTAACAATCTCCTCCTTTTTGGCATTTTTGTCACAACTTTTAAGCTCCCCCTGAATAACGTAATGGGACATATAAATATTGAATCCACAATGCTCCCCCTTAATTTAAGATTCAACAACACAAGCAAAAACAAAAAATCACAGAAGATTGAAAAAAAAACAAGTTCAGTCCAGTCTTATCTTCTTCCCCTTTAGGACAACATATGCTAAAAAGACTATTTCATGGAACACCAGCAAAGTATAGAACTCGTTACATCAGTAGCCATTTGAATGATACCTTCAATCCTCTCAATTTCAATAAAGAGAGTTGCACAAGGATTGACAGAAGTTGTACCCAAGACATCCGAGGGGCCAGATGTGGTGTACGACAAATCTAACACGTGGTTGACGAAAAATCCTTGGAGAGACGTTCATCAAGGCCACCAACTCAAGTATACTCGACTCTACTCTGGGAACTTCACTGGATTATAAAAATTGAGAAATTAAGCATGGACAGTATAATAAAGAATATGTCTTACTCTCATTGGCTAACATAGCTTCAATGATGAGGCATCCAAGATTAAATCGCACCCTAGTACCGTTCGCATAAATTAACTTAGCATATGCCAATTAGACAAAAACAATGAGTGTGCTTGGCATCCAGTTGGTCACAACTAATTTAAAGAGCAAAAAATACTTTGGAGTAAGGCATTGAAGAACGAAGTACAGAGCTAGATGGCCATGCTGTCATTTTCCCACCAGTCAGTACCGTAGCAATTAAGTCAATCGACACATTCCAATCATCATCATAAAGGAGATCATTAATCAAATTATCAAATCCCAGAAACAAATTTAGATGAGCAGCATCAAAACGTACTACCCGACCCCGTACATATACCTACTCTATAACTCATAGCTTTCTTATTCAAAATATCATAAGATAAATTGTAGTAAAATTCTTTTACCCGACCTAAATCATAATACTTCAGAAGCATTGAAGCTTGTAGTAAAAATTGCTTCAATAATAAAGTGTTCAGACTATGTTGTTGAAAATCTTCTAAATTGATTGGACGATCAAGAATAAACCCAACAATATTGATAATCATCCATTTCTGTTCAGTAGCGAAAGATTAGAACTTGAAGGAAATTACATCATCCACTATCAGGCAGACAGAAGAGTAATGTCGAGGTGGTGAGATTGTTTTCTGAGTCCACACCTCTGTATGTTTCTAAGGAGCCATAGGAGGCTGATAGAACAGGTGCTGCAGGAGTCTCATCAGAATCTGAAGCAGAATATTCAACCATGGATAATATCACCTAAGTAACATCATCATCTAGATCTGGTACCTTTTCCTGAATAGAGGTAGTTTCGGGAATATAAATAGGAGTCACAGAAGATGACCCAGTCCCAGTGAATCTCCTACCGGGTGTCGAATTGAGCATTAATCGACTAGAACGATGTGTTGGAGCTGCTATCCCAACCAAAATCAATAAATTGAATCAATATTGATGTGAAGCAAAACAACACTGTAGAGAGAAGGTATGGGTCTTCAATGAAGATTCACAAATTGCACATTGGTACTGAGTTCATGGTGGAAGAAGCTTGAACCCAATGTCATGTGTGCCTTGAGAGCTTGAGAACCAACACAGATGAGATGTAGTTGAACCTTCAATGGTGATGTCCCTTTAAATCCAACATAAATCCAATGCCCATCATGAAAATGTCTCTAACACAACTACAGGAGTGACTTAAAGCTTAGGAGTGGATAGATAGAGAGATGTAAGAGAAGTGTTGGTGAATAGAGAAAGACACCTAAGGATGTTTTTTATCCCTCAGATGAAAAACGCTTTTTTTATTTTCTTTTTTTTAAAACATCAATAATGTAGAACACAGAGTCCCAAAGCCCCTCGAAGAAATTCAAACTTTACTGCATCAAGAGGTTTCATAAAGTTATCTAACAACTGCTTTTTCATAGATACATGTGACAAGGTGACTATTTTGCTTTCCACAAGCTCTCGAATAAAGTGATACCTGAGATCAATATGTTTCGTTTTTGAATGATGAACTGGATTTTTTGAGTTGTTTATGGCACTCTTATTATCACTTAAGACAGTCAACACATTCTGATCAATCCTATAATCTTCTAACATCTATTTCATCCAAAAAAGTTGTGAACAACAACTACCTGTAGCGATATATTCTGCCTCAACGGTCGATTGTGAAATTGAATCCTACCTCTTACTATACCAAGAGATCAAATTGTTTCCTAAGAAGAAATAAACTCCTGACTTTCAGCCCAATCCACATCACTATATCCAACTAGATAAGATGTCTAGTCAGATGTGTACCAAATTCCAAAATCAGATGTTCCACTTACATACCTGATAATCCCCTTGACTGTTGTTAGATGTGTTTCTTTCAACTTGGCTTGATAATGAGCACATAGGCTAACTTATTTTATTTGGCCTACTTATAGCTAAATAAAATAAACCTCTAATCATGCTTCGATATAGACTGACATCAATGCTTTTACAATTCTTAATTTTGTTTAGTTTCATTGAGACACTCATAGGTGTTCTCGTATGTTTGCATTCTCAAGACCGAACTTCTTTATTATATTGTTGACATATTTGGTTTGCAATATAAAAATTCCATACTTCACATGTTTAGCTTGCAAGCCCAAAAAGAAATTTAGCTCACCTACGATACTCATTTCAAATTCGGATATCATTAATTTAACAAATTAATCTACTATCCTTAGATGCGTAGCACCAAACACAATGTCATCAACATTGATCTAAGCAATCACAAAATTACATTTAAAATTTTTAATAAATAGAGTTTTGTCAACATTACCTCGTTTATATCCTTGCCTGATAAGATATTGTGTGAGCCTTTCGTACCAAGCCCTTAGTGCTTATATAAGACTGTAAAGAGCTTTCTTTAGCTTAAAAACATGATCTACATAGGTTGAATCAATAAATCCTTTCGGTTGCTCAACATACACTTCTTCCTGTACAACTCCATTCAAAAAGACACTCTTTACATTCATCTAATAAAGCTTAAACCCCTTCATGCATGTTATGCTCAATAATAGTCTGATAGACTCAAGTCGTTCCACCGGTGTAAAATTTTCATCAAAGTTTATTCCTTTAACCTGAGAATATCTCTGACCTACTAACCTTGCTTTATTTCTGGTTACATTACCCTTTTCATCTGTTTTATTTCGAAACACCCATTTTGTTCCAATCACATTAGTATTTGATGGTCTTGGCACCAATTCCCTTACATCATTCCATGCAAATTGAATTAATTCATCTTGCATAATTTCTGCCAATAACTCATCTTGTAGAGCTTCTTTAACGTTCTTTGGCTCAAATGAAGACGTGTAGCACAAGTATCTTGCAAATTCTCGATAATCAACCATTTTTCTTTCTCTTTTTTTTCTTCTTTCACTAAGGTCTCTAATGACGTTCTCTACTAGATGATTTCTTCTGATTTGAGAGAGAGAATCTTGGCTTAAATCAGCTTCTCTTGAGTTTTGAGCATTTAAAGGAATAATTTTCGCATCCAGTGTTTTGATTGATTTATCATCTGAAATAATCGACAGTTCTTCAATTTGTGCATCTATTTTCTCAGCAACAACTAACTACAAATCTAGGCAATTTTTAAATCTTGTCTTATTGCTTGTTTGAGCTGGTTCAAAAGGTTGGTTATATAGATTTTCTATTGCCACTTATCCATTCAACAAAGATACATAATCTATTAAAACATTTATGGACTCTAGCACTTTCTTGGTTCTTTGATTATGCACTCGGTAAGCTTTACTGTGAGTTTAATAACCAATGAAGATTCCTTCATCAGTTTTGCTCTCGAATTTTCCAAGTTATTCCCGATCTCTAAGAATGTAGTACTTACAACCAAAAACATGAAAGTAACTCACATTTGGTTTCTTTCCCTTCAAGATTTCATAGGATGTCTTATTCAATATGCTTCAAAGATAAACTCTGTTACATATGTAGCATATTGTATTAACTACTTCAGCCCAGAATTGTATAGACAATTTACCTCCATTTAATATAGATCTGGGCATTTCTTGAAGTGTTCTATTTTTTCTTTCAACAACTCCATTTTGTTGTGGAGTTTTGGGTGCTGAAAATTCTTGTATAATGTCATACTCATCATAAAAGTTATTAAAGCTTGTATTCTCAAATTCCTTTTTATGATCCAATCGAATTCTTAATACAGTCATATTTTCATATTCTTGATTTGCACACATAAGCTTCTAAACGTCTTGAAAGCATTTGATTTTTCTTTCAAAAATGATACCAAAGTATATCTAGCTCATGTTGTGTTGAACTAACCAAATCCATGTGAATTAATTCAAGTATGCAAGGTACTCGATTTCCCTTCTTTTTTCATCTTGGCTAGACCCTTCACAGCTTCCAATTTCGTCAATTTGCTAATGAGATCAAAATTTATATGTCTAAGCTTGTGATGCCATAAATCATGTTATTGTTATGAGAGGCAGATTTACAGGTGGTCATGACCTGCAACATATAGCAATTGTTGACTGATCGCTTGCCACTCACAAGACATTCTCCTTGTTCAGTTAACATCATACATTCATCACTTGTAAATTTAACTAACAAACCATCATCACAAAGTTGGCTTAAAATCACCAAAATTTCTTTTAGTCCATTGACATGGAGCACATTCTTGAAGGGAGGCAATCCATCCATGCACAATGTTCCTCTACCAATCACCAAAGCCTTCTTTCCATCTCCGAAGGTCACATGACCATCCGTGCAACTTTGATAATTGTTTAAGTAATTCTTTTCTCCTATCATATGGCGTGAGCATTCATTATCAAAATACCAACCATGTTGCAAAGTTGCCTTCATCGATTTAAAAATCACAAGAGCTTGCAATTCACTCTTTTTCACCCAAGTAGATTTTAGTACTGAGAGCTGATATTGAGATTTTTGTGAGGAATGTTGAATTCTTCGAGTTTGGCTTCTTTGAAACAGCATCTGTAGTAACTAGTAACATCTTGGCCTTATATGCCCAACAACTCCACAAAAAAGAAAAGTAGGTATAAATCTTTGATTCTTTCTCAATGTTTCTTCTTCTTAGACATATCTTGACATATTATTTTTCTCCTCATTCACTTTAGAGCACTCACCCTTATAACAAATGCTTTGAAGATCCTCTTAACCTTACCAATTTCTATTAACGTTTCTAGTTTTTCTATGCCTCCATTCAACATTCTCAATCTCTTTTTGGTACTTACTAATTTCATTCTAGCTTCACTAAGCTCATCTAATGCCAACATCAATTTCTTTTCTAACTCTTGGATGGTGGTCTTCATGGAGAGATTCTCTTTCTTCAATCTTTCATTCTTTCTATACGTTTTCACCCGTTTTTCATACATAGCTTTGTAAGCCTCGTAAATATTCTCCTTCTTATCATCTAGGTCACTTGTATCATTGTCATAATCAAATATTAGGTTTTGAGATGAGTTGTTTTCGTTTTTCTCAAAAAAATTTGATTTTCCACCTTTTTCATTTTTAGTTACTTCCTTCTTAGTTACTGTTAAGCAAGTAACTGGACTTTTGCTATATAAAACAACTAACGTAACATCACTAGCGATTTCTTCTTCACTACCATATTCATTCTCGATTCATTCTTACTTCAAGTACTAATAAAGGATTTTCTTTTTCTTTTCATCAAAGTATTAACACATTCGGTTTGAATGTGCCCGAAACTTTGACACTCATGATATTGGATTCTCTTCACCTTCCTTTCACCCTTTTGAGTTTTGACTTCGTGTTTTAAGTTGTTATTTAATGAACTCCTACCATGTTGTCTAAACTCAGGTTTATCCTTTTTTATTCTTTTAAACCATTTATCAAAATTTCTTGTGAGTAGCATCAAATTTTCATTTTCATTCGATTCATCTTCCGCGTCATTCACACCTTTTCCAGTTGCAACCTGTAGTATCAATCCTTTGCTTCTTACTTCCTTACCCCTTAAAAGATTTATTTCGAATTTTGTAAGAGTTCCAATTATTTTTTCAATGACAAATCATTAATGTGGTAGGCCTATTCTATTTCTATAATTTTCAGAATAAATCTCGGAGGTAGTGATCTTAGTGTCTTTTTGACTAGTTTTAAAATGAAATATTTCTTCCCGAGTTAAAGTGCCTGATTAGTTACATCTCACAATCTTTCTTGAAAGTCCCTAATAGTCTCATTTTGATCTATCTTCAGGTGTTCAAACCTCACAGCAAACATCTGTAGTTTTGATGCTATCATAAATTTGACCCTTTATGAATAGTATGCAAAGCATCTCACGTTTTTTTAGCTGATTCACAAGCTGATATCATTAAGAAGCATCCTTCATCAAAAGCACTAAATATCGTATGCATTGCTTATGAGTTTCCAATTATGCTTTCTTCTTTAGCTCTTGTATATTCAAATGAATCTTTTTGAACTCCCTTTCGTTATCATCAGTAATCATCGGATACATCCACCCGTGTACTATCGAATGCCAAGTTTTTGTACCATGAGCTTGGATGAAGACTCTCATTCATGATTTTCATGCAGAATAGTTAGATCCATCCGTAGTTTGGTGATTGATGCACCCTCTCTTGTAACTATATTTGCAAAACTAGGATCTGCACCAACTTGTTACCAAATGCTGAATTGGTAACCTTTTCTCGGATGCCAATTGAAAAAATGTAGTTAGTAATAGTTTCATAAACTTTTCAATTCATTTCTAGCAAAGAAAAATTCAGAAAAATTAAAAGAATCAAAAAATAAATCAACACTGAGATTTGTTAACGTAGTTTGACACACTTTGCCTATATCTACAGAACTCTCACACAGCTTAATACTTTCACGAAAGTATAATAGATTTACCCAAGGCTTTACTAAGCCGATACCACTAAATCTTTTTCACTATCTCTCAACCTCACTTCTCGTGAAAGTATTTCACATCCAATAATACGATCGCCTCGTATTAACCTCAACAGAGGATTTTCTCAATCAATCTTTTAACGAAAGAACAATAAACAAATAACTCAAATGATTAAAATAATAAAAAACGAAAACTAAATACACTTAAGATAGACAAGAACAACATCTCGATGAGTTATGCTCCTCTGAAATGGATCTAAAAATTGTTGACAAAAATTAGCAGAATCACGCAATACTTTGAACTATCTTATGACTGCACCAAGAACATATTCAGTGTGACAGATCAATCAATTAAGCCTCCACCAAAGTCACCCAAGAAATATAAACTATAAGCATATAGACTGCACACCCAACAATCGATCAATAGCCCCAAATGTCAATACACGCCCGCGAACCACCATTGTTTTATACAACTATGCAACACACAGAAAAATCAAGAAGCCAATAGCAGTGACACAACTCCCACCAAATTCACATAAGTCATACTAGAGATATACACGATACTAACCATGAAGAGCCAGACTCCAACCGTAAAATCAATGCACTTAATTCCTATCCCAAAAATCCAGCAGTATGCATATCAATCATCAACGTGATAATAATAGACTTTTATTTTGTGTAGAATTCTTTCCCACAACTATAAGTGTAACAACCACACCATTTTAAATCCAATTTTAATTAATATCTTTTATGTCCAATTAATAAATAAGATGTCAAAACTAAATAAAAAGATATATACTAAATATCTTAACAAAAAGAGATTGTGAACATATATTTATTTAGCTTCGTTTGGAGAAGATGATAAACTTGCAGATTGACATAAAATATTGGGCACAAGATGTAAACATTTCATTTCAAGAGTAAAACTTCATATAATAAAAATAAAACTGCTTTTTGTTGCCCCTTTCCGCTTGCTCATACTCAAAGGGCAATATTAACAATAGACGCACACTTCACTAACGTACAGCATAAAAATGCATACGACATAGGTAAGGACAAAAATATACTTGGGGGGAAAAGGGATCAAGTCGGTCTAACTCTAAACCCTTGGTCGAGGATTACGAACAACCAGCTGTGTAGGCAAAGCTGATAACTCCCGTTTCCGTCTAACAGCTTTTATTTTTTGCAAGAGCAAGATATCACATATATTCTGAAAACTTCCTATGAAACCGAGCAAATTTGATGAACATAATCTATAACTTGAGGAGCACAAATTCCTCAATAGCGGAGACTTCCCCAACTTTCTTGAGAGCCTCCTTGTTTGGTGCTTCATCCACACCAATTGCCATTATTGCTCGTTCCCTCTTTCCAGTCCTTCCCACACTCATAAAACTTACATTTACGTTTTGCTCTCCAAGAATGTTTCCAACCTGACCAATCATACCCGGTTGATCAACCTGCCTGCATAGTATCAGGCTGCCTTCCAGGCTCACATCTACACTGAACAAACCGATTCGTGTCAAGTGAGGAACACCATACCTCACTCTCCCCTCGACGCTAATTTCTCCACCGTCCGAAATAGCGCTTGCAAACTTGGAATCCACATGGGATATCTGTACCTGGATTGAGTGGATTGGGAATTCAGGGTATGTGTCAACGACTACCCGTTCCTCAGTGATCCTGAGTCCTTTTTGCTTTGCTATGAAATCTGCATTGACAAGGTTTATGTATGAGGTCGATATCGGTTCAATGATGCCTTTGGTGATCATGGCCCTCAGAAGCCTTGTGTCCAAGTCGTCTGGGCCTCTGGCAGACCTGTAAACTACCTTAACCGATTTGATCCCATCCCCACCTGACACTAGCTGCACTGCTGTCCTTCCAAGCTTCTCAGCTAGCAGCACATAAGGAGCTAGTTCTGACAAAACCTCTGGAGGCACCATTGGAGCGTTCACAGCAGTTGCAGAAAGTTCTCCTTTCAATGCTCCAATTACAGCTTCTGCAATTTCAATAGCTACACCCTCCTGAGAGATAGAGAGATCATCTTGCAAGTTAATATGTTGCACGACACACGATATAGAAAAACTTAGTCGAGGAAATGACTAATATACCTGTGCTTCTTTAGTGCTGGCTCCGAGATGAGGTGTGACAGTGATTTTCTCGTGTTGCACCAATTTGCAATCTTTAGATGGAGGTTCCTCTGCGAATACATCAAGTGCAGCCTATATGAGCAAAACAAAAGAAAGTCAGTTCTTCTCCAAGATACCAGGTTTGCAGAACCCAACAGAGGCATTGAATGTAAGAACTAGTACCTGAGCTACTTTTCCACTGTCAATGGCTCTCAATAATGAATCGTCATCAATAACTCCACCTCTAGCTACATTAATTATGCGGACCCCTTTCTTCATCTTCTCAAAAGTCTCATCATTGAACATGTTTTTGGTGTTAGGAGTGAGTGGCAAATGAAGAGAGATGAAATCGGCAGTAGAGATGGCTTGATCAAAGGAGACCAACTCTACACCAATGGCACGGGCTCTGTCAGCTGGGGCATATGGATCATGGGCAATGACGTGCATGCCTAGACCTTTGGCACGTCTTGCAACTTCAGATCCAACTTTCCCAAATCCCAGAACAGCCAACGTCTTCCCGACCATAGACACGCCGACATACTTGTTTCGCTGCCATTGCCCTGAAAATATTTCGTACGATCACACTATTAAACTTGACAAGTCCAAATAGCAGATGCTATAAAGGTGGACTGGTTTCCACATTTGTCAATGGTGGTTCTTCTATGTTATTCGTTTCCAGAGGTTAAATCTTTTATTCAGAAACCATAACCTTGAACCTACCCCTGGAATGGATCGTGCAGGAATGAAAATATCTTTTGCCAGTGATTTTTAAGTTGGTTTCTTATCTGGCCGTCATTCAAGCAGGACCTATTCCTTTGTACCGGATAATCCAGTACCCTCTGTCTCCCTCCCATCTAAGCCCAACCCAATACCCTCTGTCCCCCTCCCATCTAAGCCCTTCATTTGCTTCAAATGAAGGGCTTAGATGGGAGGGGGACAGAGGGTATTGGGTTATCCGGTACAGAGGATCTCAAGCCCATTCAAGCTATAGATAAAATAAGTCAGTGGATAACCAATTGGTTTTATCGCAGAAGATTCTGGGAAGTCCTCTCGATGTCTGGTAGGCTAGAAAAGTCCAATAATTGACAAAAATGTTCATTGTTTAAAGCTGAACCTGACGCGATGATTCCTTGAACATAATTACATAAAATAAATTACGTACACATCTATATTGGAATTTAAGCACCTTGATCCATATGGACAGGCAGACAGCGTGGACTTTGTCAACCCAGATGATTCTTTTACTTTTATGTACATATATATATACTATCGTTAAGATTGTATTTACTAAATTTTAAAAATTGAAATGCTCATGTATACGAAATTCGTTCTACTTGACATTTCTGCTTATGGGAACATAGCAAGTTCTTGTGGAATTAAATTCCAAGGCCAATGTTTGAAGTCAAATCCTCTCTTTTATTTTGTCTCATGAAATATCAGTCATTTATTTTGTGAGACTAAGGTGAAATCCATACAGGACCCATATAAATAAATGGTTGAGATTCATTGGACACAGTAAGACATCGTAATATTAGACAAGAGATCTGGACTCCCAACATTTAAAAAAAGACCCTCCAAAGCTGTCACGTGAAAGTAAGTTCAATTATAGTGCATACCCCACCTCAAACCAACTACCTAGCATTACCAACTACCATAAAGTTTACAAGTTATAATCGATTTCAGATTACAAAGATGTTAGTTAATGTGAGATGAAACCAAACCTTGCATAGAGATACAAGATGAAAAGTCTTCTTAGGAAGAGAGATTGGAAAAAAAAAAAAAAAAGACAATATCTTTTAAAAGCTTTTACCATTGAAAGAAAAAGAAAATATTAATTATATTCTCTAAATGCTATTTATCCTTTCCACACATTTCAGGAGTACCCACTACCCACCCGGTAGGAAAATAGGACTTCAAAAAAATATTCTTGTTAACTTGACTTTTAACCACTTCTTCCATATTTCTTGGAATGAAAATGAAGAAACTATGAAGGAAAAATACATACCTGCTTTCATGGACGCATCGGCCTGAGAGACGTTCCGTGCCATGCAAGCTAGTAAAGCGATGCCGTGCTCCGCCGCTGCTATGGTGTTGGCGGTTGGGGCATTTACCACCAGGCACCCAAACTCAGTGGCAGCCTGTAGATCCACATTGTCAATTCCCACGCCAGCTCTTCCGACCACCTTTAACCGCCCCTTACTCGCCTCAAACACCTCTCTCGTCACCTTAGTCCCGCTCCTCACGATCAAGGCATCGCAATATGAGATCTTTTTGCAGAGATCATCGTGGGAGATATCGTAAGAGCAGTCCACGTCGCCGAACTTTTTCAAAAGCTCAATACCCGCGTTTCCAAGCTTCTCGGAGACCAAAATTGTGGGCTTCGATTCGTCAGAGGTGGATGCTGCCGAAAAAGATGGCTCGGTGGATAATTCTACGGTCTTTATGGCGCTTTTGACAGATAAAGAACGGTGAGTGTTTAAATGAGAACGAGAGAGCTTTATGTCGATGGGTACAGCGGCCGTGCGAAGGAAGGAGAGGCTGTGGAGAGAGGTCGGTGGTGGTTGAGAACAGCGGGAGACGGAGGCTGCGGTGGTTGTAAGTTTAAAGATGGGTTTGGTGGTGGAAGCCATAGCAAGGTAGTAGTTTTTAGCTTCTTGGATCCTTTGTTGTGGGTTATGGTTGAGGAGAGTGGCTGTCTGTGTTTAATTTAAAAAGGGATTGGTGTGTGATGAGGGTAGTCTTATAATAGAAAATCTGGAATTACCACCAAAGGAAACTGTGGCTATGAACACGTAAATTCTGGGGACGGTAATTTTACTTGGCTCAAGTTTTCTTAGAAATTTCACAAGTCAACCCTTTTCCAACGCACAGTTGAAGCTTTTGAAAGAGGAGCTGGTCCCTGTCCTTTAAGACCATTAGAATTTTTAGGCAAGAACAAAAGGTGAAAAAAGAAGTTGGTGTAGGTATTTGTTTCACCAATGTAATTGAAACCAATTTTGTTGCAAGATTATGGTTAAATTCAAACGTTTTAAATATTAAAAAATAATTATAATATTTTTCAAATTTTTAATTAAAATCATAACTCCAACCTCATCAATTCTTTATAACTTAAAATTTTTTATTGTTTGTTTTGTAAATCCTGCTGCTAATTGAAAATCTCATCTAATAAAATGATAAGTTGGAGTTGAGACTCGACCTTATTTGACTTGACTTAATTTCTTATTTTTAAATTTAAAATAAAAATAAAAAATGACATTATTTTTCTTACAGCTATCAAGCCTCAAGGTGGGCTAGTCAGGCTCGGATCTGACTGCCAAGCCTAGTTAGAATATATTAGAGCATTACTTTTGTTGCCAAAAAAAGAAGGACAACAAAACAATTCAAGCAAAGAACAGAATTAGGGAAATTAGAACAGCTCGGAGATAAGGATCATGAGAAGAAAAAGACAATGAGATGGATAAAGGAGAAAAAAAGCATTTACAGAAGCTTCAATTTGATATTTTCCCTAGTGTATGTTAGTTTTTATCATACACTTAATCAATTGATTATAGTTTTATTGAGTAATCATTTAAAATAATTCTTTATTTTATACATATTCATTTCTATATGATAAAGTCCAAATGATAAATATATATTATAAATGAAATTATGATAAAAATTATAATTATCAAGTTAATGGGAGAGCCAATCCTAAAAGCTAGCTTAAAGGATGAGAGAGTTCGTAAGCCTATAAACCCCACATTAGTCTCTCTTATTATTAATATGGGACAATTAAACTGTAACATTCCATCACACTTCGCAGTCTAGGTACACATGGGCTGGTTGTTCATTCGACCTTTTCTAACCCCGGGCAAAAACTATCATACCAACGTCACCACCCACACACTTGAGAGTTGGCTGTGAACTAGGCCTTTTCTAACTTGGGCCAAATATTGCAATACCAGCGTCACTACATGTGGCACAAGGACTCGAAGGAGCGATGTCAGCTCTGATATTAATTGTTACAGATCTTATGGGAGAGCCAACCTCAAAAGCTAGCTTAAAAGATGGGGGGCTCATAAAACTGTAAACCCTCACATTAGTCTCGCTTATTACCAATGTGTCTCTCTTATTACCAATGTGGGACAATTAGATTGTAACATATTCATATTACATTTATATAAAATCTCTAAATTGTTCATAATTATTGTTCTATATATTGAGACTAAATATTAATAAATACTAGTCCAAATTATGTTTCTTCCTTAT
>JANTNU010000004.1:22178852-22191906 GCA_024752395.1 Erythroxylum havanense
AGGGTTTCTGTAGCGGATAGGTGCCGCTCCGCTCCGCTCCTCCGCGATAGCGCCGCGATCGCCCGCTATTAACTACTCTGGTTCTTCGCAAAGGTAAAGGTTAGTGCGCTTATCCTATCTCATCATTTGTTTCCTATGATCACTTGTCTTCTAGTTCCTTTGATGCATCCCTTGATGATGTGACTCTTCCAAAAACTGCTAATGAAGCCTTTTTCCATCCTACCTAATGCGATGTTATTTAGGTGCTAATGGTAATTGGGCTTTAGTGAACTTACCTATTGGAATGAAGACTATTAGATGTAAATGAATGTTTGCAATCGAAGTCAATTATGACGAATCATTGACTTGACTTAAAGCGCTACTTGTAGTAAAAGGCTATGCTCAAACTTATCGAATGGATTATTCTAACACTTTCTCTCTTGTTGCTAACTTGACCTCTTCGCCTATTCATTTCAGTGACAACTATTTATGATTAACCTTTATATCAGTTGGATATCAAAAATATCTTCTTATATGTGACCTTCAGGAAGAAGTGTATATGGAGTAATCACCTATGTTTGGTGCTCAGGAGGCGGATGCGAAAGTTTGTCATTTTCAAAAGTCCCTATACGATTTAAAAAGAGTCTCCATGCTTGATTTAGAAAATTTAGGCAGGTAGTGAAAACATTTGGATTAAATAAGTCTAACCACTCGATTTTCGATCAACATTGTACAACTAACATTATTCTCCTTCTCGTGTATATGGATGATATTGTCATTATTGAAAGTGATCATTTCATCCATGAAGTCCTTTCTTAATGGTCAATTTCACAAAAAAAGATTTTGTGGTTTTGGTTTTGAAGAATCTTTTGGGAGTTGAGGTGACAAAAACAAAGAAGACATTTTTTTAATCACAAAAGAAATATGTGCTTGACTTATTAATTGAGAATGGAAAGTTGGCAGCTAAGACATGCAATCTTCCTAAATTACAACTTACAAAAGATGGAGACTTATTTGAAGATTTTGAGAAATATAGAAGACTTGTTAGAAAATTGATCTATTTATAGTAATTTGTCCTAATATTGCATATTCTTAGTGTTGTAAGTCAATCCATCTCTTTCTCAATAGTTTATCACGAAGTTGTTTTAAAAAAATCTTATGTTACTTAAAAAAGCTGTTAGGCGAGAGATACTATAGGAAAATCAAGAATATAATCAGATTGAGTGTTTCTCAAAAACAAATTGGGTATTTGCAAGATTGGTCAAAAATTCACTATCGGTTGTTATGTGTTTTTTGGAAAAAATTGATCTCATAGAAAAGTAAGAAGTAAAATGTTGTGTCCCAATCTAGTGTAGAATTTGAATATATAACTGGCACAGTCTATGTGTGAGATAATGCGAATATATCAACACTTAACTGAAACTGATCTTAAAGCATCTGTTATGAACCAAGAAAAGTATTCTATATTATATATATTGTATAGAATATTGATACATATTTGTAATAGTTAAAGAGAAAACCAATTATAGAATAATATGTTATAATCAAGGATAAAATCAATCCTAACTGATATAATCTTATCTAATCAATAACATCTTATTTGAACCTACTATAACATCTTATTTGACCTTTTCTTATTGAATCAATAACTCCCCCTCAAGTTGGAGTATAGATATTAATCAAGCCCAACTTGTTACAAATATAATTGATGTTTAAAGCTTTGTTAAAATATCACCAAGTTATTCTCTAGTTTTGATATTGGTTGATGCAAGAAATTTAGGGCATGAGTGAGTTTATTCATATATATTAAATTAAAGGAAAAAGGTTGGGAGGTTTAAGATCGATGGCAAAGATAGTAATGGAGTGAGTTTAAAAGTTTTAAAACCAATAATAAAAGAAGTAGATCCGTCAACTGAGGTAACATAGGAAAAAGATGAGTGTTTCTGGAAAGTAGAAAGGACATTGGAATTACATATCATATGATCTGAAGCACCAGAATCAATGACCCATTGTTAGGAAGAGAAAAGAAGCCAATTATATGTGTCACCTAAGTCAACAATAGTGTCGATAAGGTGAGATTAATGCTTTTAGGTATTGGGTAAATTTAGCAAATTCATCTATAAAACTAATTGTCTTCTTAGTGGATGAGTTTGATATAGTAATAGTAGCTGCAACATGAGCAAAAGGAGATCTTTGAGATTTGTTTAGCAACTTTCAGTAAGTATGTTTGATATTACCCGACTCATGACAATATCAACAAATAATTCTTCCTGCATCCTGTCCCAATTTCCTGTCCTTCCTCGGTTATTATTCTTCTAAGATGATTTTTACAATGTCGGATTTATTTTTTTGACTCAAAAGAGGCCTAGAAGTTGAAATGTTGGGAGCATGAAAAGTATTGACATAATGTAGAGTATCCAAGTAAAGACCTCATGCAGACAAGAAATCTCCATTCTAGAAAGAATCTAAGACTTACGCAATTTCAAACCAAGAGTTAAGACTAGCTAAAAAACTCATTATCGCCATTTACTCTCATTAAGCTTGTTGAACCTTGACATCAGGACTAAATGATACAACACATTTAATTATTCATAATTTTTTTGAAATTCATAAAATATGTCTGAAGAGATCGGTCTCGTTATTCAATATGATAAAACCCCTTACACACTTCATAAGTACGTGCAATATTTCCTTTTTGTGAATATAAAAATTCTAAATATTCCAACAACTCTTTGACAAACTCACAATGATTGATAAGACTGATGACCTTATTGTTAATAGAATTTTGGATTTGTAAAAATAATTGAGCGTCATCTTTGTAAAAATAATTGAGCACATCTTGTAGGCATCCTTTACGAATACGATTTGACGGTGGATCATCAAAGATGGTGTTTAGAAATGCTTCTTAAGTAAATCCAAACTGTCTTACACCAATCTAGATAATTGTGATCAATCTAATTATATTATATGATTTTAGGCATCACAAGAATAACATTAATTACGACCAAATATTTTTGTTCAATAGCTAGAGGGACAAAATAGTAAAATGAATCAAGTATGCCCATAAAGGTTTCGACCACAAACATGTATTCAACTATATTAAAATTGTTTGTCAAGTAAACCAAAAAATTTAGTGAACAAAACAAGAAAACTTATTAAGAATTAACTTTCCTCTTAACATCAAGCAAATGCAGCCTCCAGTACTAGCACAAAATTACCAAAGCACTAACACAAGCACGACATCAAAGATGGACATCAAAGTGGCGAGAAAATTAACCACACCAAAGTTTGGGACCTACATTGCAGCACGAGAGGAACTAAAGAGGCATAAAACAAAGAGGTATAATCAAATCTGTGTCTTTGTAGTAGCTTTGGCTTTGTTCATCATATTAGAGTTTGTTGACAACATTGTTGTTTTTATGGAAGATAACTACGAGAAGGACGTCGGTCAAGATAAAGGAGCTCTCATCATGTTCTACAATCCTTTGTGGGCACATTGTAAAATAAAGCTCGCACATGAATGAGAAGCTTGGGGCAAGCTTTAAGAAGGCAAAGTCTATTTTGATATTGAATGGTGGACTATGATAAGCACAAGAGTCTATGTAGCAAATATGGAGTTTCTAATTACCCAACTATCAAATGGTTTCCTAAAGGATCTTTGCTAAAAAAAATGTCAAGGTCTATTCACTGGACAGGACTGGATTAAAACAAAATCAAATAGCCAAGATTGACTTTGATACCATGTTATAAACAGAGAAAAGTATTTTTTATTTTATATAGAGTATTGATACATATTTATAGTAGTTAAAGAGAACTAATTATAAAATAATATGCCGTAATCAAGGATAAAATCAATCGTACCTAATATAATCTTACCTAATCTATAAAATCTTATTTGATCCTATCTTATCCAATCTATAACAACCCCAATACTAGCAAAGTTATGGTGTGAAATCCAAGTTGCTCTACATATTGCTTCTAATCTTGTGTTTCATGAACGAACTAAATATATTGAAATTGACTATCATTTCGTTTGTGAAAAGGAGAAGCAAAACTTAATCTTTATAGGATATTTGAAAACTAGGGAACAATTGAGAGACATTTCATAAATGCTCTAAAACATAGCAAATGTCAATTTTATTTGTAACAAGCTGGGAATTATTAGTATCTATGCTCTAGCTTGAAGGGGAGTCTTACAAAATGTATAGAATCTAAGCTTGCTACAGGGATCCTACTTAGTATACCTTCCTAATTACTTGATCATCAATCTATATATATATATATATACACCTTTACCTGTGCATGGAATATCAATAAGAAACAAGTTTTCCTATCTTTGTTTCACTAACCTTCAATTGTCACATCATGTTTTTAATATAATACTAAACAAGTGTGTCAAAAAATTTTCTATAGCAGGAATCAAGTTATCAAAAGCTATGACAGGTCACAATTAAAGACATGAAATTGAATAAGAAATATCATGTTCATTAGATGCTTGATAAATTCTTGCAAACAAGCTTTAATGCTCAAAGGCAAGAGTATGGTTGTTCTTAATAACAAGCCAGTCAAAGAAGGAAGTAATGAAAACGCTCCTTATCAAGGAAGATACTATGAATATAGGAGATCTTCTAATAAAAGAACTTCCCATAATTGAGAAGGATTTGTTCAAGGTTCAGTTTTCACATATTACAAAAAAGAAGAACAAGGAACACAACGTGCTATTAATTCCTTTACGGGTGGGGTAGGGATGGGGAAGAAGATAAGAAGAAAGGTAAAAGAATAAACAAGTACAAAATGCATAAAACACATCGAACAGCTATATTCAATTACCATGCTAGCGTCCTTGAATGACAAATTGTAGTATAGGGTAAAATCCCAAACCTTTTTCCTTTTGTCCATTAGAAGGAGCGAACTTTCTTTTCCTATTTTCAATGTGATTGAACTGTGACTTCTGATGCCTAAACAAATTTAAGGGATCATGATAATGGGCAACATGCACACGCATACCATTCAAATAGAAGTATGAAAGAAACAAAGTGAAAAGTATAGACCTTGAATGAGATGCTTCTTTGTTTACATTTCTCTTGAAATATTTGCCTCGAAAGTTTTTGCCATTGAAATTGGAACTACTATCCCAATCATTTTCCACTCGATTTCTCTACAACAAATATATATGTCAAGTTTACATAAAGGTGCCAATGATTATTAGAACATAAAATAGACAGGGGTTAAGTATGGGGCAAAAGTCCATCACAAACTTTGAAATAGGTGTCAACAATCAAACATTATTAAAAGGCTATGTCATTAATTTCACAATTCTCATATATCAAATAGAATCTGTTTGATGATGATGATAATGAAAAGAGATGAGCTCAATCATAAAGTACTCAATGGACAAAGAGGAAATACCTTAAAAAATGATGGGGCTCTATCCAACAAACACATTGAAAAAGTTCCCATCAGTGGAGGAAACTATTTCCAATTACAATGGGAAAAGGCTAAGCCCATATTAATAATTCAAAGAAAAGAGGCAATCAATGACATATGTGCATATGCTTTTTGTCTTTGTACATTAAGTACATATAAGCAAAGGTGTCAATTATTTTGACTTAATAAAATTAGTCTGTAACAAAAACATAAAAGAAAGACCTAATTAGCAGCAAAATACAAAGTATTTAACAAGCTTCATAGGACTAATAAAATGAGCATTACTTGATCATGTTCAAATTAATTCATCCCGCTTTCACATAATGATATATCATTCCTTATTATCCTTTTAATCTCCTGTTTATTCCTCATTTTTGTCGAGTACTGGTCTTAACTTTGTGTCACTACAAATATTCGAAGTAATAAATCAAGTTTACTTATATATTAAAAATGCTACAAAGGCACAAAAATGGCTAATTGGGCATTGCCTGACATGGCACATATACCTGCCAAAGCAATGGCTTGGTTTTGACGCCCAATACAGCCAAAAAAGAGAAGACACAACAATAAATGCTCAATTGAGAATTCCTATGAACAAACCAATTAAGATGATAAGTAGTAGAAAAATAAAGTGGGTAACCAGCAATGCAGGGCACCTGTTGCCTACTGAACGCGGAGGATTGAGAGTTCTGTGCAGGTAAGTTCCCTTGTACTCCTTGAGCTGCCGCTAGCATTGGTTTTGATGTGTTTCCACCATTTGCAGATAATACAAGGTTCTGGTCGTTAGGGTAAGCTTGCTGTCCAACAGCCATCATAGAGAAGTTGTGATTCTGAGGGCCCACAGCTCGGAGACTGCCTTGTGAATGATTTAGGATTTGCATAGGAGCAGCGTGATTCAAAGTCTGAATTGGAATTTGTATATTTGGGGCTTGTAAGTTTTGGAAACCAAGATTATGAAGGAGCTGCTGAGGAAAATTTGAAAAATTAGTAGCAAAATTATGTCCTACTGGTTGGCTCTGGCCCATTTGATTCACAAACAGGGGAAGAGCATTGAAATTGTTTAAGTAGTTCTGTTCAGAAAATCCCATTTGACACTGACTCATCTGTGACAAACCCAGTTGATTTGGAAGGCTCATGAAGCCAGTCTGTTGTGCCATCAAAGGTAGCATAACCGGGGTGCTTTGCCCATTGCTCAACCGGGTATTGCAATAGTTTGAAGGAACGGTAACTTGACGATTGAACATACCCATCTGCGACTGCATTTGCATTGAATTCTGCATCACGAAACTCGCATTCCCTGGACTTGGATTGCTTGATAAAACCTTCCAAAAAACACAAGCGTCACACAAAGAGAAGAAACTTTAAACAAAATTGAAGGTAGGAAAATCCACAAAACAGGAGGGTTGAGAGATACCTGTGGATTTTGAGGAGCAGAAGCGCCACTGCACTGGAACTGATTAGCATGTTGAGGAGGACAAAAATTCAAAGGAGGTCGCATGCTTGGGCTTGACTATAGACAAGAAAAGCTTCGATTTTATCCTTCTTTCGTACAAAAGCATCAAAGTTTGAATACGCAAATACTACCGAACCAGGAGCCAAACTAGGGTTTAAGCCGAGACGGGGTTTTAGGTTCACTGTATAACGATGTCGTTTTTTGGAACATTGGATAACTCTTTTTTGTGTCCAGTGTTAAGAAAATAAATAAGATACTAAAAAGAAGCCAAGGAGAGAAACAAGCAATGTTTTGGAAGAAAGTGGCTAAGGGAGTACATCTTGTTTCATGGCGGTTAATAGCAACTCGCCGGCATTCAAGAAACCCCGCATCCTCCGCCGTCGACTCTATGTTGCTTCGCTCCCTCAAAGACCACTATCTCGAAGTCGCCAAAATGAACCCTCCCCCTGTAAATTTCACCTTTTCTTCGTCTAACTAAGTCACTATTGATTTTTATTTTGTTAGTATCTTGAAAACTTGTTCTTACTTCACTTATTGATACTGTTGTGCGTTTGCTTTACTAAGATTGCATTGCATATTTTTTTCAAATTCACATCTGGTGTGTGTTTTGGTTGTTGATTTAGGCTTTGTTATGTAGAGTATGTTATTGTGGAGTAATAGATTTCTTACACGTTGTTTAATGGGGGGTTATGTTCCTGTAGAAAGTGAGGCCTCCATCTGATTTCACCATAGTCAAAGGTGCACTAGAAGGTGCTGGACCAGTCCTCACTCGAATGTATGGCAATGAAGAAATTAGTGTTTCGGTTATGCGGATGGCCAATTTTGTGCCTGGTGACGGTGAAGATGATGATGGAGATATTGATCAATTATTTCTTCATGTTGACATATCAAAGTCAGGGCGGGAGAAATCTTTGCAGTTTCTTTGTGGACTATATCCAGATGCATTGGGTATTCACTCTGTTTCCTTCAGGCCTAAGGTTGAAAGTTTGAACTTTCAAGGGGCTCTTTCAACATACAATGGTCCTACTTTTGAGTGAGTTAATGTTCTTCGTTATCTTTATGTTCTGGTTTATAAATATGTTCTAGTTGATGATTAACGTGAAATGATGGAGAGGTTTGTGATGGTTGAAAGGGAATTTATCTCATTTATGTGTTTATGGAGTAAATTTCTGGTTAATTTCTTCTATGGTCTCCTTAGTCATAAAGGTTAGAGTTTGCGTATGAAATTTTAGAAGTTTAAACTGAGCTGTTACGTAAAAATGGATGATGGACAAATTAATATTTTGCAAAGATGATAGTCATGAGATACAAAATTTAGTTTATTACTCGTGGAAACAATCTTTGTGATAGGTTCTTTTCTCTTTTAAATGTTTTATTCTAAACAAAATTAAACCAAGTTGTCCAGAACAAGAGTTTAAAACAAACTTTTTATCAGTTTTTGGACCTATAGTCTCATCCTAGATTTGTGAACGTGGGTGGGTTTGGGAAAGAAGTGCTACCCCTATTTTTTGTAGTCCAAGCAGGCTCATAACTATCCAATTCTATAAAAACCTGAAGGCTTCATTTAAAGAATGTAGTTTCATACTCTTGTGGATTATATTTGCAAGAGTTTCTTCTTATGTATATATCATTCATATCAAAAAAGAAAGAATAACTGCTCTAACTAATAAATAAACTACTCGACTAACTTATCATTAGTAACTGCTGTCAAAATAAGTGCTAATGTCCCCCTTTAAGTTGGAATTTATGAGGAATCAAACAAGCCCAAAGTCTGATGTTATGCTCCATTTAAGGTTTCATGAATATGTGATGTAGGATGAGTAGAAGATATATCAAACTAGTGGCAAGAACCCACAAAACTTATAAAATTTGGCAGCTTATGTTGGAATTTCAGGTTTGGTATAGCTGAAAGTTTAGGGTGGTTGTTGGAAATTTAGGCTAACATTTTAAGATTTGATTGTCAGAAATTTTGGCTAGAAGTGCTGGAATTTGGTGAGATTAACAAGTAACGGAGGGTAGAGAACTATGAATCAATGACTCATCCTTGAAAACCTATCCACCACCACAAAAGTCGAATCATAACCTCTTATAGATTTAGGAACTCCCAAGACAAAAGTCATACTTATGCTCTACCATGGTTCATGAGGCATGGGTTGCGATGTGTGTAGTTCAAAAATTAGCTTATTTCCTTTAGCTAATTGACATGTTTGACATTGTCGTATGACTTTAGAGATGTACCGCTTTAAAGAAGGCCAATAAATGTGATCTTCGGCCTTTGTATGATTTTCTCTCTTCCAAAGGGACTTGTTGTCCCTCCTCCATGTAATTCTCAAGTCACCTACTCCTTAAGTTATTGAGTAGGCAAAGTCAGTTTCCTCTAAAAAGATATTCATCGTAGATTACAAAAGGGAAGTGATTGTCCCTTTGTCTAGATGCAAGTTTTGAATAAATTACCCCAAAATCTTGGTCCAAATCATATTTTGTTTTTAGTTTTTCAAGTCGTACAACTTTTGACTACCTAAATATTAAGCAAATGACTCTTTCTATGTAACACAACTGGGGCTTAAACTTCTACCTAAAGTTTAACAATAAAGTTAAATTGCTCCAAAAAGTCACTTCATAAGGCATGTCTTTTGTTTTTGAAACAAGCAATTTAACTTTATTGTTAACTTCATAAGGCATGTCCTTTGAGCCATCCATAGCAAAAACTTGTTGAAGATGTAATAGGTGGAAATCAAGCTTTTTGTTGATAAATTTTATTTGACTCATAATGGGAATTCATGGTTAGTAATGCATGTAAAAATTCTAAAGGCCGTTGTAGACTGTTTCCATTTCATTATCCCTCTAGCTTCTCACTTGTTTTATATCTTATATGATCTTTTCCAATTTGCATTATCCAGTAAAGATTTCGAAATTGTCTGAACTAAATCCACACGTACTCTCAGTTAGCTGCTATTTTAGCTGAGCCAATAGATCTAGCCGTCAACCATTCCTGAACCCTGCTGTTATTTAGTCAAATTAGAATCTATGTAGACGAACAGTCTGAAAATTATAGACACTGCTGTTAATTTGAATCCAGCTGGTGATATTTTCAGATATGTTCACTAGAAAAGGAGCAACTAATGTTGTGACAGTAGACGCTGTTAGATTGAGTGGATTCTGTGTACTAAAGTTATCCTTCTGATAGATAAATATCTCCAGTGCAGTGATTATCTACCATGCTATTGCTAGAACCATAAACCTTTCTATTTATTTCTTGGCAGGTATCTTGATGAAAGAATGAGGGATGCACTCCACAGTTTTATTGATGAACGAGGTGTGAATGAGAGCCTCTTTAACTTCCTTCAAGCGTGGATGTATGTGAAGGATCATCGAAATCTTCTAAGGTGGTTTAAGACAGTGGGAACGTTCATTAGCAACACCAAAACACTGGACAATTAAAGACCAAAACTACCGAACAATGTTTAGCATTTTTAAAGTTTAACACCAAAACCACTGGACAATGTTGGCTGGCTTGAGTTGAATTTGTTGTTGCATTGCAAGGCAAGTAGCCAACTCCTCTTGGGATGATAAAATTGCCTTCTTTTTGAGCTAAACTCTTCCTAGCGCGAGTTAGTTTTTACGGTTAATTTCCCGCGGTATTCGTTAGGATTTTTGACTTTTTCTTATTAACTGTGTTTGGCTTATTGTATTATTTATCTTATAATATAATGTAATTTTTACTTTACAAAATATGTATGAAACTAAGCTGTATTTATTTTTTGAACACTATTTTATCAAACACATGAATTCTCCATTAAAAAAAACGGCAGGAAATTTGTCAGCTATTTTGTTCAAGTTTATAATAATTTGGTTAAATGTCAAATGTAGGGTGATAGTTTTAAAAGTATAAGAAAATAAATGAAAAAAATAAAAATCTATATATAAAAAAAGTTGCGTATATTTAAACTGCCAATAAGTAGGAGTTCTTAAAAAAAATTTAAATTCTAAATTTCAGGATTTAACCTTATAATGCTAACTTTTCCAACTTTGATTATACAGTGTGAATTTTGGTGTACTAGGACTAGGACAGTTTACAGAATTGTAGTTCTTAGGCTAAAAGGAAAGAACTCAAATCTTAAGCTTGTTTAGTTCTATTTTTATTTTTCAATTGTAATTTTTAGTTTTATTTTTATTTCTTATTAAAAATTTTGTTTGGTACTAAAAAAATTGAAAATAAAAATACTTTGTTCAAATTTATAATGAAAATTAAAAACAAATATATGTTTGATTTTATCTTCTTATTTTTTATTTTTAATTATGCTACTAGATGTTGATATTAAATTTAAATTTAATTATTTTTTATATATAAAAAATTATTCTTATATTAATTAATTCTCATTATGATTAGAAATAAATATTTATAAAATTAAAAAATTAGTCACTTTTGTATAAATATTTATGAATATTTATAAAAATAAAAATTAAAGATAACTCTCCATTGAAGAATGATCTATACCAGTAGAAACTTCACTATTGGAGCTCTAATGATTTAATAGTTGAAACTTCAGTAGAAACTGGTACGAAAGGGTTTCAAACTCACTTTTGGAAGTAGGGGGAAGCATATCCTCTACTGGAAGGCAAAGGCTAATTGTAAAAATTCTGACACTGAAAAAGGGACTCAACAGGTGATAATAGGATTAAGGAATCCAATGCCTTTTACTAATAGGAAAGATGTTATTAAACAATTTCTTGGCATGTAATTTCTATTATTAGTATAGGATATGATTATTTTGTTTCTTAAAATCAGGTTCAAAGATGGATTCATGTCTTAAAAGGTTTGAACCTACTTTTAGTTAGGAATGATGGAAATGATTTAATCCAATTTGGTGTAATCTAAAGTTAATAAGTCAAATCTAGATTACCCTTATTACAAGTCAAACTTGTTAGATTATTTAATGTCCCATGTACTTAATCGTATTGAGTCCTATGAAACGCACCTAAGATAATGGTTATTGGGTATTAACGATTGGGTCTCAAATGGGTCACAGACCCTTTTTCTCTCTCTTCCTCATTCCAAAGGACGTGTCCTTTGGACATGATATATAAGTTGCAAATAACTTATGAAAAGTATCAATTCTTAACCATTGAGAAAATCCGAAAGAAAGAAGACGAGAGGAAATAAAAGCGTTTCACGGAATCGACATCTAACGAACACGAGATCATGGATACGGGTACGCAAAATCGAATCGATCCTATTATTGATTTACAATTGGTATCAGAGACACGGTATTGCATGATCAATATTCTACCATGTATCGTTTACGAATGATTGTGTTTTGTTCGTTTGATTTTGTTTTGTATTTGATATAAACACAATCGCATGTTCTGATGTTTTCGGTTTGATGTTCATAACATTGTCACTGTTTAACCGAAATATAATGGCATTGTATGGGTTCTGTGTTTGCTCTCAGAGGGATACAGATTGTTGTAAAATTTCGAGAAATGAAAAACGAAATTGCCGTTATTATACGCATGTCTGTTAAGGTTTAGATTATGGGAAACATGTACAGAAGAAAGAACCGGAATTGCTTCATGTTTATATGGGTTATGTTTGTTGCGTTTCTGAAATGTTTGGTACTGCCTTCTTTGATGTTGTGTTTTTGTTCTGTTCTACAATATCCATGTATATCCGAAGAATGATTTTCGGTTTTAATGATGGTTTAGAGAGAATCGAAATACAAATAGGTTGGAATGTTTATTTGGTATAAAGAGAAATCAAATACAAGAAATGCTCTTCGTAAGGCTTCGGATGTTTTGTGGTATAAAGAGAAAGTGAAATCCAAAGCATCGTAGGAAAAGAAAGAAGAGATTAAAAAAAAAAAATCAAAGGAAACCAGAAACGAACCAGCGCCTAAGGAGGAAGACGCTGCTGGGAAAGGGCGAAGCGTCTGGCGCGTGACGTGCACGCGCTTGACGTTTCGCCAGGGACATTTGTCAGGCAGCGTTTGGCGCATGTCGTACACGCGCCGGACGCTGCCCTTGGTCCCTCACGCGCCAGACGGGCTGAAGGCCCAAATGTGGGCTTCTGGACTGTTTTAATGATGGGTTTGGGCCATTAGGTTAATAAATTTTTAAAGCCCAATCATAATGGATTATTTAATTCATAATTGATTTATACATAATATAATTTTAGAAATTAGTACCATATTATAT
>JANTNU010000004.1:22192006-22204805 GCA_024752395.1 Erythroxylum havanense
AAAAATACCTTATATACGTGTTGTCACTAGGTTTAGGTTTTACGTGTATGCATGGGACATTACCTTCTGCTAATGGGCCGGAGAGGAGCTTGGGCCTTGGATGCAGAGCTGATCTTCAATGAATGGACCGATCGGGCCGCGAGTCGTCTGTGATTGGGTCCGGGCCCAGAATGGCCGACCCGACCAGATTCAATTCGATTTGTTCTAATTTAAAATTAACTGGTTCAGTCTAGATTAATCTAAGCGTATTTCAAGTCAAACTCAAATTTGAAGGATCAATCCAAGGCTTATCTTAACAACCCATCATTTTGGTCGTAAACTTTAAAAAAATTAAGACTAAAATATCATTTTTTAGAAAGAGTTACATCTTTTCATAATAACCAATTTTATATTATGCAATATAGAATTATTTTACTTCTCAAAATCACGCCCAAGATGGAGTTATGCCTTAAAGATTTGAACCTACTCGTAGTTAAGAATGTTAAAAATATTACAATCCGGCTCAGTTTGATCTAAAGGTTAAATAAGTGTAGATTAATCGTATTGCAAGTCAAATTCAATTTTAAATGATCAATCTGAGGCTTCATCCAAACAACACATCATTTTGGTCTTAAACTTTAAGAAACTTAAGACTAAAACATGATCATTTTGAGAAAGTTTTCTTAAACAATATTATTTTGAACATTGGTTCAACAACCCAGGCCGATTTGCGTTGTGTAGGTCTCCTCCTCTTTTCATCACTTGCCTCGTAAGGATAACGCATACAGCCGTCTCATTTGTACTTGGATGACTGGTTTTTACGTCTACTTGTTTCTTTGATCGGCTATGCTTCACTTTTAAAAGCAATTAATGAGAGCTTACTTTTTTTTTTTTTTTGGGTAAACCCATGAGGTGTCTTAAGAGAGTCTCAACTCATGAGAAGGCGCCTTTAAGTCAACCACTCTCAGACTAATTCCAACTCGCATCAGGTCAGCCCATAAAAGATAAGGTACTGGTCAAATAAATTTTTTTATTTTTAGGACTCGAACTCGAGACCTCTGATTAAGAGATAAGAGTGTTGAACCACTCACACCAACCTATTTGGTTAACGAGAGCTTACTTTCCTAAACGATAAACCTAAACTAGATATTCATTGCACAATCACCATCAAACAATGTGGTTTTAACTTCTTTAATGGTTTGGTTTCTAACTGGGATTCAATACAAAACTGGTGTCTAAGCATAAACCTTATTTAGTAACCGAGCAACTCTGCAATAACAACTTGCATGCTCTGACATTTTGTTTATCCAATCAAGTAGATGCTCTAATAAAGTAAAAACCAATCTGACCGGTGGAGTTAAAACTGATGGGCGGTAGGTTCCGCAACAATGTGCTGATATTAAGCAACGGAGGTGTGTCTTGACCCATATAATCGCTGTTTCTCCTCCTTAAAACTAATGATCAATGATGTTTGAGTGTTAAAACTAAGACTTCCAGGTAGTCATCATTCCTGAACCCATACCCCAGACCACAATGTCTGGAAAATGAATGTGGCAAATAAAAGCCAAAATTTGAGTAGAAAAGAGTGGCCTTAGCTCTGTCACGTTGAAGATGCGGGTACATAACATCTCATAACAATTAGTAATTGCAATTTCTGTACGAAATATGAACTCAAATAATCTGCCGGGTTCATATTAAAAGAACAAGCATCCTCTACTTATTTTGCTCAGCTTTGGGAGCAAATTTCGAACCCAGTTTCAAAAGGTTTTGTTATGCAATAAGAATGAGGAAGCATGTTGTAACCAGAACTGGAGAATGAGCTAAAAAATTTACAAAAATGGAGCTTGATCACCTTCAGTTGAACACAGCTGATGAACAAGTTTGACCACTTCCCACATAGGCGCATCATTCTGCAAAAGTCATTGAAGTGAAAAGGTAAATATTATGTTCTAAACAGAAAATCTCTTCCAAGTCTCCCTCTCAGCCCCAACGTAACGCATGATAACTGTGCAAAAAATTGATCAACATGACATCCTTGGATGTGACACCCATTAGTGGAGCAAATCAAACAATTGTCAACAGTAAAGTGGGTACAACTGCAGAGTTTGGGGCTCGGCAAATCAGGAAGATGGCATAGGGAAAGGTAACAAACAGAATGGTTATTCTCATAGAGACGGATTCATCGACTCCCCAGCAGCTAATATTAGATTTCTTGACGTCTAGAAAGCTTTGAATTTGAGCTTCATACAATTTTAGCACAGGATAGAGCCAAAGCATCGTGTTGCTTGTAAACTAAAAGCCCATAAAGCGAATAGATATATGACAGAACTTCAGATTGAGAAAATATTTTCTGCATTGCATTTTTTACAAATATATAAGTGAGTTGGGTCAATTATATACAAGTTACTCTAACAATAGAAAGGGGGGGAAAAATCAAATCTCATAATTATGGGATATTATAACTAAATAGAAACATAACAGGCTAGTTATAAATATGCAAAAACTTTAAAGCAATTAACTTAGCTATAAATCATGTTCTTCACACTCTCCCTCAAAACTAGTACATATGTATTCTCCATTCCCAATTTGGATACAATATTCTTAAAATTTGAACTACTTAACCCCTTGGTAATTACATCAGCAAGCTGGTTCTTTGTAGTCACATACAATGTGCATATCAAACTTCTCTCCAGTTTTTCTTATATAAACTGTCTGTCAACTTCAAAACGTTCTATCAATCATGTTGTACCAAGTTACAAGCTATTCTAATCACAAATTTATTATCATAATAGAGTCTCATTGGACCATCCCACTTAAATCTTCAAAGTCTTTTATGATAATATCGAGCACTAGATTGTGCTATCACATTCTGTTTCTTACTTCTTTATGTCACAAGGTTTTCACCAAGAAGTGCAATATCCCGAAGTTGATCAAAAGTCAATAATCGATCCTGCATAATCAACATCTATATATGCCTCAGTAATACACCTCCATTTCTCTTAAACATAATACCTATTCTGAGTGTCCCTTTGAGATACTGCAATACTTGATGAGCCTCCTGTAACTAAACTTCTTTTGGGCTATGCATGAGGCTATGCATGAACTAACTTATCATATTCACTGGGTGTGCCATATCTGGTCAAACGTGAGATAAATAAATGAGCCTCTATATAAGGCATTGATATATTTTCTTGTCTACTACAACATCCTCCTCTGTCTTTTCAAGTTTAATATTTGAGTCTATCGCAGTACCTGCTATTTGCAAGTTATCTTGCATGTTTCTCTTAGAAGATCAGTAATATACTTCTATTTGGAGACAAAAAAAAGCCTTGCCTAGCGTAAGATACTTCAATACTAAGAAAATATTTCAACGTTCCTAACTCCTTGATCTTGAACTCCTCAGCCAAACATTGAATTAGTGCCAAAGATAAGAGAACTCTAATAGTATTCATCTTTGCAATTGGACAAAGGTGATAGTCAATTCCATAGTTTGGATATAGCCTTTGCAACTAGAGCAAAACTGAATTAACTTTAAAGCCCTTTCAAGATCATGCAAGGTCTTTTCAATCATCAACACTTTGGAACCACCATCAAGATATGGACCATGTCTAAGAGGAGAATATCCATAGAGGGCTTCAAAAGGGGTACATTGAACAGCAAAATAATGGGTAGTATTATACTGCCCTTCAACTAAAGATAACCAACAATGCCAATGGTGTGAACAATCACTGGTCATGCAAAACAAATAAGTCTTGACGATCCTATTCAAGACCTTTGTTTGGCCATCAGATTGAGGATGGTAATCAGTGGAATGGTGCAAAGAAAAGCATCTTACAGCTGAAAATTCCAATCCAAAAAGAACTTGTAAAAATTTGATCAAGATCATTCACCTGTCAAAGAGGCATCCCATGCAATTTGCAGACATGGTCAATAAAAACCTAAGCCACTTTAGTTGTTGTACAAGGATGAGGTAAAGAAATGAAGTGGTTATATTTGTTAAAACGACAAATGACTATCAAAATAACTAAATAGCCATCAGACTTAGGTAGACCTTCCAGAAAATCCAAGATACATCAGTCTACACCTATTTTGTAGTACGTAAAGTTTGAAGTTTTTCTAGAATTGCAATAGGTTCATACTTATTATGCTGACAAACTACACAATGCCTCATGAATTCCCTGATATTTGTGCATTTATTTGCCAAAAGAAGTATAATTGAACTTTTTTATACATGCCAAGGAACCTAGGGTATCCCCCAACTGTAGTACCATGAAATAAGGATATGATAAGATGCCTTAAAAGTTGTATCATTGCCCACCACCATTCTTCCCTTCTATTGAAGACTATTGTTAACCCAAGAATAAGTAGAATTCAATTTATCAGCATTCTTCAAATTCTGAATTAACTCTTGTTGACCTTTACCAGTTTCCCAACTCTGAATTTGATGTAACAAATCAATATGGACATTGGAAACAACCGTAGTACATAAGTCAACAGTACACACTCTAGACAAGGCCTCAAATGGTCTATTGTTCAGCCCTTTTTTGTATTTGAGTTCAAAATCAAATCCCAAAGTTTCTATTGGAATGGTGTTGTAATCTTCTGATTAAGTAACCTAAACTTTTATGAAAAGCCTGAATTGTAAAGTACCCACCAATCACATAATGAGACCATTGTCTTATAGCCATAACTAAAGCTAAAAGCATCTTCTCATTTGTTGAAAGACGAACGCATTTAGGAGACAGAGGATGACCTCTTGCAATAGGAATGCCTTAATTCCTTCACCTGAAGCATTTGCATCTATCACCATGGATTTGTTGAAACCTAGGAGAGTAAGAACCAATGCTTGCACTTACTTGAGTTGAGTGACTGGGTTAAGGTCTAGCTAATTTGGTCATACCCCTCAATAAACCCTCTATAGAAACCTACTAACACCAGGAAAATTCTCATTTGCTTCAATTTTTAAGGCATAGGCCAACCCACTTTAGCTTTGAATCTTCCTTGGATCAGTTGCAGCCCCTCGGGCACTAATGATATGTCCTAAATATTCTACTTGTCCAGTAGCAAAAGAGCATTTTGATTGCTTGACATACAATTGAAGCTTTCTTAGCTTCTTCAGCACTTCTATGAGATGGTACACACACTAATCCCAATCATAACTAATTTCCTTAAATAAGCTTTGAATACAGATTTCATTAGGCTTTGCAAAGTGGTTGGAGCATTTCTTAAACCAAGTGACGTAATTAATAACTCATGAGTCCTAAATAATATTTTCTGCACATCATTGACCTACATATGTATCTCATGATAATCAGCTCAAATCAACCTTAGTAAAGTGTTAAGCCGCATATAATGAATTCAATAGCTCATCTATCAATGGTATAGGGAATTTGTCCTTAATAGTATTCTTGTTTAAAGAATTATAACAAAACCTCCATGAACCATCTTTCTTCTCAACTAGGATTACTAGAGAAGTAAAAGAGCTTCCACTCTCCTGAATTACTCCTTGCTTCGACATCTCCCTTTCTAGCTCTCTACTGCTTCTTTTTACACCCTAGCATATCTACATGGTCTCATATTCATCGCCTCCACTCCTTTCAAAATCGTGGAGTCTTGAAGGTGGTAAGCCTATGGCTCTCAAAATACATCATGAAATTCCTCATATAGTTTCTGCAGAGCCTCTTCTTGCTCAGTAAACAATCATCGTTTCACCAAATCCACTTCCATAGTCTTTAAACATATTTGTGTAGCACCCGTCCATTGTATGTGATCATCTTGCTATATCAAGAAGAACTAACACACCACCTCACGATCATTTAAGTACTTACCTAACTTCCGGCTAGAAACTGCTGGTGTGCGTTTGTATTTTCTACTGATTAATTCTATCTTTTCTCCATTCCAAGCAAATGTTATCAACCCCTTCTTATAATTGCATATAATATCATTCAATGTGGACAGCTATTGCACTCCCAATACTATATCACTTCCTCCAATGTTACAATCAAAGAATTAGTCCCAAATTGGTGACCACTCATCAACCACTTAAACCCTCTATACCTCTTCTGGCATCTAATTTGTAGTCCACCTCCAACTAGAATTATCACACTAGTTTTATCTCTTCAATCGCACACCTTTCCTCACTAAACTCTCATCTTTGAGGTTGCGTACTATATAGAATCTTCCCAACAATTTCATTTGCTCAAATTTAGAAAGAAATTGTACCTGCTAATGCTTGTAAGGATATTACAGGTTGCTCCACCACCTCAAGCTTTTCTTCCTCCTGCTCATCATCTCCAACTTCTATCACGTTCATATGCATCATTCTTTCTTGAAATTTGTGTCCTAGGTTGTACCTCTTGTTACACTAGAAATCAAAGCCCTTATCCCTCTTTTCGTTAAACTCTTTTATATTGGTGGGGTTTGTAATTCTTGTTTGTTCATTACAAGCTGCTTGATCCCTACTTCATGATTTTTTTGGTTAAATCTAAGCCTGTTGCTAAGTTACTAGATACTACTTCTCCCCTTTCTCCCACTTCAAAAGGATTTACGTACATTTTTGTGAAAAAGGAAGGCTCGAGTTGATTTAAGGAGGTCACATTTTTCCTTTCTTATACTCCATTTCGTTATAGGGTATTAACACAAGATGACCTATGTAAAATCCTTCTTTTTAAAGTGTGGAGTTAGGACTTGAATCAAATACTCGCCAACATTATCAAGCGCAAACCTTTTGCTATTGACCCAAAATTGATTTTTAATCATGGAACAAAAAATTGAAAGGACAATACTAACATCATATCTATTTTTAAGTAAAAACATTCAAATGACACAAGTACAATCATTAACAAAAGGAAATAATTTTGCCCCATGAACATTAGGAACAGTAATAGTGAGATAAAAATGGATAAAACTTCTTTTACTACTAATTAGAAAGGATACAAATTTGTGCTTCACAAGCTCACAAACTTCATAATCAAAATCATCAATATGTAGACCTTTAAATAAAGAAAGAAATAGAATTTTAACAACTTTAAATGATGGATGTTCAAATTGATGATGTAGCCATATCTTCTCTTTACTGGACGAAAAAGATTTTGAAAGAAAGGAGTGAGATAAACTAACATCGATCTTGCTTGACAAGTTCAATTCTTCAAACTAATAGAGGTGACTTGTACTATGTCCAATCATCTTCCCCGAATCTTCATCTTGTAATACACAATAATTACGATAGAAAATCACACAACAATTCAAATCTCAAGTGAGGTTGTTGATAGGTCAGGTTCGTGGATAATTTAGGGACACAAAGAACCTTTTTTAAGGTCAACGACGGACTGATCTTTACATTCCTTATGATTGCTAAATTGGTCAATAAACCATCAGTTGTAGCTATCTTCCTAGTACTTGGACATCAGGATAAAGTAAAAACGGATTTAGTGAGTGGGTCATATATGGTCAATGGCTCAAGAGTTGGCAAAGGTTGTCAATAAGTGATCTTACCTTCTCAAGCTCTTCTTGACTGAGACCACCTGACTCTTGAGGTGTTTATTTTGTTGAATTGCAGCAAGATAGGCCAGACCATCCTTTCCTGGTGGATCTCCTCTCTCTCCTTACTCACGGCTTGGAGGTTTTCCATTAAGCTTCCAACATTTTTCATGGGTATGATGCCTTCTTACAGTAAGTACACCACAGGTTATCACGATTCTAGGCTGTTTCAGAATTTGTGGCTGAATTATTGACAAATTTGTGGCTGAATTATTGACACCTTTAGCCACCATAGTAGAGTTGTCCATGTTTTGTGGTTCAAGCATCAAGTTTCTTCTTCTACCTTCTCCACGAACTAAGGCCACAACCTCATTAAAACATGAAACTTCATGCTTGACAGGATCTGGATTTTCACTTGGTCAAATTTTGAATTAAGTCCAACCACAAAATCATAGACTATCTTGCTCAATAAACCTTTTCAAATAGTCGCATCGTTCTTAAAAACCTTGTAGTGGTCAAGATCCTGTCACAATGATTTCAACTAATTGGCATATTTGTCAACCAACCTACTCCCTTGTTTGCCAACCACACTTTAGCTTGACCTAGTTCACTTGGGCCTCGTCTCTAACCTTAGAATATGTCTATTGGAATGCATCCTAAATATCCTTAGCAGTGGCCAAGAACATACATGAGTCACTAATTTCAAGTGTCATAGAGTTCTATAGATATGTCATAGTCATGGAATCTTCTTCTTCTCATGCTTCATTCTGAGGATCCTACGGTTTTGACCCTGTAGCTGTGAGATGGTGGATCTTCCCTTTCACTTTTAGCATGGTGCGAATGAGTTGAGACTATTTAAGGTAATTTTTTACGTTCAACTTGTATGCAATCTAGATATTTGCAATTCACCACAATGGGAGATTTAATAGTCTCCTCCTACTATGATATAGTGTATGTCTCTACTACCTTTGACATCTCCATGAAAAAAAAAAAATGTAGGCAATTAAGGTGATTGCTCAAGGGAAAAAATCACCAGAAACGAAGGCTGGTCAAAATCACAAGATTGTCAACAATAAAGGCTAAAATCTAAGAATTAATTTTTCCCAAGAATTCAAAGGAGGTCAATATTTTCTATATTGCATTATTTACAAGAGTAAAAGGGGTCACTTATATACAAGTTACCCTAACAACAAAAATAGAAATAAAACTAACAAGATACCATGATTATGAGACATCCTAACTAAATAAAAAACTGCAAGCCTAATTACAAGGATGCAACATATCCTAAAAAGATACAGAAATCCTAAAATAGCTAACTTAGCCATAAATAATGTTTTCATATAATATATATCAATTGTTAAACTTAGAGGAGCCTACAAAGAAGAAAACATGAATGATTAGCCAACTTACCAGTTGGACAATATCAAAGGACTCACAGTAGCTAGGAAGATTATTCTTAGTATTGTCATTCCTGAAACAACAATTCAACATGGTTAAGCATGTACTAATGAAAGGCCCAAAATAATTCTTTTCTTTAGGACTTCCATATAATAGGTTGGGGTTGCTCTTTGTTTGAAACTTTGGTTGCCTAACACAATTATTACAATCGAAGTTTTCATTTCCCTCCATTCGTTAATAATTGTTAGCATGATGGATATAAAATAACAATAGTAGTACCATATCATCAAATTAGCATTATAAGAAAAAGCATTGTTATCATATCCAATATTCTTCTAACCTTAGTGCCATTCTACCTGCCTCCACCACCATCTACCACATTTTGGATAAGAGACTAACCAAAAAATCGTTTTGCACTCAACCTGCATTTCCCATTCTCTTGTTATCATCACCCTATTGCATCTTCAAGTTTGCTCCACATGTTAGATTGTCACTTGTAACTTGATTTTCTACCCTCGTTACAATAGAAATATTAAGTCATACCATTATAGTCCTATCCTAGGAAATAAAGAATGACATGGCACGACAAAAGCTCAATCAATAGTGGAAAATCATTTATGCCTTTCTTTAATTTAATATTAACATAATACCTAAAGTGTTTCTTGCTTCATTCATTCGACAATAGCCAATGGAAATAATCACTGTTAGTTGTTCAGAGCAACCTAATGTAACAAAGATCATTGACTTAGTACATCTCACAACATCAAATGTTAAAATGCTCTAGCCTCTTGTATTCACAAAGTCAAGGTTCCATTTAACTATCTTTCTGTGGTGAAATTGATTACCACCATTAAACTATAATTTTGAAGCTTTGTCAGGGAAGTGTCCCTCCACATTCTTGAACAAATGCATGTCTTGAAAATGCATCTACCAATTACCATAAAGGGTCATAATTTGGATCACTTTCTTGAGGCAACAGTAAACCAATAAACATGTCAATATAACAACCAACATCTTTGGCAAGGACTTACTAGTTGGATAACTTAAAATCTTAAGAGAATAATCCAAGCCTAATACCTGGGAGAGAACATCATAAATGAAGGAAACAATTCATTTCAAAATTTGAAAACATCACAAGATTAATTTTCATTGCTAAATATAAGGCTCTTGAATGATCTGGAAGGCAAACCATATATCAAATCTCCCAAGACAATCAGCATGGTAAATTCAACCCAGACTGACCACCTAATCATGCCAACATCAACTCTACCCAGCTTAACACTTATGATTTCTTTCTAAAGTATGAAGAATTATACATGTTTTAACTCTTCGTTGCTTCTTCAAAGACCACCAATATTAGATATCATAAGAATTAAACTTAAGACATTTAAAATACTAGTTTGCCTTATTTGGAGAGACAACAACCAAACAACCATTAGTATCACACAAGCCATATTTCTAAGAAAGGCTAAGGGTATACAGAACGAAAGAGGAAGATGGAGGTATTCCTCAACTTACAGGAAACCCACAGAGATTCTAGTCTCATAGTCAAGACCATCAGACATTCCCAAGTCCCCTAAGTGATCACCAAGCAGTAGCACATTGGTTCTCTTTTTTATGGAGACATTGTCAACAAATAGGTCATCAGGATCACCAATCTGTTCGTGAACTGGAGCAGCCATGTCAAGAGCATGTTCATTTTTGTTTAGACTATGAATCAACCTTCCTGAAACCAATTTAGTTAAACAGAAAATCAGATTTTCTCAAGAATACAGTAAATTTTACATAAATGAGTCACCCTAATTTTTCAATCAAAGGAACAGAAAAGGAGTGCAAAATAGCATTCCTCCTCACCACATACAAAATTGTAAGAGTTTGTATCCAATCACAACCTAACCCTATTCATCTAAAATAGCTAGTTTCTGCTGATTCGAATAGATATATAGAAAAGGAAGAACATTGAAGACAATAAACATGTCAGTTCTCAATTAAAAAAACATAGGCAAAAAAAATGAAAATTCGTTTCTCTGAAGTAAAGAGATGAAACTAGAAGCAGAATATAGAAAGCTCGCATAGAAGTCTCAATCATGTAATAACTTAAGAAGCAGCACTACATAAAGAGGTCAGAACCTATCGTGAAAATAAAATTATGAGAAGTAGGAAATCACACCTTTGAAGGAAATGAGTTGGCCGTCATTGTTGAATGCCATTCGGTTAGAGACAATCTTAACATTTTTAAAAGACTTATGAACTTTTTGCCGCAGAACCTGGTAACGTTAAAAGAAGATACATCAAGGTGCAGAAGATGTTAGAATCATACCTCAATGATAAGACAGTAAAACCATAATGCATGTGCTAAAAGCTAACCTCCTCTATGATATCTGCAAGTCCTGCTGAAAAAATGAGAACAGGAATGCCTCTTTCCTGAAAAAAGAAAGTCTCAAGGAAAATAGAATAGCTGAGGCCGAATGTGACAAGAATAGTCTTAGCTACAAGAAAATAAAAATAAAAATATTCCTGAAAGGCAAGACATTTACCTCCAAAAATTCAAACAGTTCAACAACACCTTCCCTAAATGCAATTGCAGAACTTGCAACAGACTCCTTAATAGCATCATAAGTCAGGCCACCCTCGATTAAAAGACCGTGGGTTTTGCCCCACCTACAAATTCCATCATTCCATCAGCATCCCAAATACAATTGAACTTTAAAGAACACCAAACCCACAACTCGTTCCCTATCCCATTTACCATATAGCACGTTAAGTTCGAATACGTAAATGTAGAAAACCATGAACAGGAAAAAAAAAACACAGAATCTCACATGGGTTTCAGCAATCATGATACGTAACAGCTGGTTTGGAGAAACATATACCATTCTTCCATGAGCTTAGTCTTCTCTTGGATTGGAATCACAGGAGAGAATTCCAAAGGATGGTAATACTCATACAGCGCTTGTCTCTTAGCATCATACTCCGGATTTCCTTGCCTCAACAGCCCATGACTAGCTACTCATTCCCATGCCAAAGTACGGAAGGAAAAAAGAAGAAACAGGAATCAGAGTAGCTAACTCTTAAAGCAAAAAAGAAAAGGGTCCATTGTGAATAAGACAGGAAAAAACACCCAACAGAAACATACTTTGTCCGCGACGCCCATTAACGAAGTACTTGGTTAACGTTGAATCGAAATCTGCTATTACCTGATAATTTAACGATGTGAAGTGTTAGAAGGATTAACTGGAATTGTTTGACATAATAAAAGGAGAAAAAGACCTGGAGTTTCGAAGGACCAGCCATTCGAATAGCAGAGATTTTGGTACGGAGTAAGTGAGGATGACGAACTACAGTGAGGTTGGATTGATCAGAGGCGTCCATTTTGTTAGTGATGGGTAGGGGAGAAAACGAGTGAAAGCAGCGTGTGGAAGTTGGGAATGGGAATGGGAATGGGAAGTAGGGACTGATAGTAGTGACGACATGGTCATGGAGGCTTCTCATTTTCATTTTGTCATGAAAATAATTATAATTTCTAGTGACCAGGTGTGTAAGTAGCGTACTAATACAATATCTGCTGCCGCTATAAATAAAACAAACAACAGGTTATGTTGTTCTCTAGGAAGAGTTTCGAGGAACTCCATCAGTAACATGCTTTTCGGGTCTAATAAATGTCGACGTGCTCAAGGAGGAAGAGCCAAAGATGTGGATAGTGGATAGATACCATACCGACTACTGTTCCTTTCTATTTGTACCTTTACCACTGTCAGGCTATTATAAGGGCATCTTCAATCATTGTATCAAATTTTTACACCAAATTTGGTGTAAAGTAGAATATTCTCAGCATCTTTTTACACCAAATTTGGTGTTGCTCCAATCATTTACACCAAATTTTTACACCAAATTTTTATACCAAGATTTTTACAAAGAATATACCACAATAATTTAGTTATTA